>JAUMHL010000011.1:1081703-1129897 GCA_032362345.1 Sandelia bainsii
GGAAGAAACCTCCAGCAGAACCAGGCTCAGGGTGGGCGGTCATCTGCCTTGACCGGTTGGGGTGAGTGGAAAGAGGAGAGAGAAAAGAACAGCAGGTTCTCTTTAATAAATTTATATCTGTAGAGATCTGTTTTCACTTTGACACAAAAGAGTATTTTTTGTAGATTTTTGTCAAAAAAGCCAAATTAAATCAACCATGATTTCATGTTTTTATAGGCATTGTATAGTCGAGTGTGCCGATGGTAAGTAAATGGACCTTTGTACTCAGATTATTTATAGAAATGTCGTTCCCGAGGTCAAGAATGAACATTCAGTCAAAATCATGTAAATATTAATTCATTAATTCATTATTCAAAACTTTATTCTTCATATGTGTTGAAATGTACTGTATAATTACATGTTTTTCATGCTTTTGCCTCCATGTTCAGCTGACCGTGATTAAACCAAAAGACTCACAAGCGCTTAAATGAATTCATTAATCCTCCAGCAAATACTATAAGGAGTATATACTAGTATATACTATATGATTGCTATCACATTATTTTTTTGAAGTTTATTAGTGGGAAATTACTGGAAAATGATGGATCCATAAAACAAGTGTTCTCATAAAGGATCCTATTCATCTGAGCATCTTTGTTTCTTCGCTCTGCAGCCCTTTTTGAAGCCCTCTGTTTGTTGAGTTACAGACAAAACCTGCTTTATTTGCAGATTTATGCCACATGATGATAAACAATCACTTACGTCACATCTGTTTTTGTGTCAAAAGTAACGGGTTTGAAACTACGCTTGCTCGCTCTCAGACCACGCCCACATTCTAGAACACTGGTGGAGGGCCATTGTTAGCGCTGTTGCCGGGCAACACGGCGCACCGTCGTCAGGGACAACCAGCCTCTCTGTCTTTGTCGCTCTCTCGCTCTGATAGCAACACCATTACTGAGATGACAAGCCCACACACACATACATACACACACACACACAGCTTCCATCTTGTGGCAGCACACTGGAAGAAAATTTTCACACAACATATTGTTCATTTTCATGCCTCGTCTCTCTCCTCACAAACACACACCTTTACACACACGGCGCTGTATGATGCAATCACTTGACATCCTTACTCCTCCAGTGTGTGTGTGTGTCACACACTCGCAGTTCATCTTTGAAATGCTTTATTATAATTCAGCACATGAGGAGGTCACAGAGACAGAATACTACATGAGGAGGACAGACACACAAAACAAACATCCCCCTCTTCTCCCCGTCATCACCTCACCCCCCACCCTGAGAAAAAGGAGACGTTTGATTTTAGTTCCCACAAAGAGGCAGGGGAACATTTCCTCATGATACTCAAAAAAATTTGAATAAATAAAAATAAAATAAATCAATGTTTCCAACACGTCTGTGAGTGCAGATGAGATAATTTGAAGACGGTGATAACTGAAGAGGGGGGAACATGAATGTTTGTGCCGAATCTAGTGGCAGTCCAACCAATATTTTTTGTTTTTTTCTTTAAACCCAGAGAAGAAATCTTGATGATGAAGATTCATTATTGTATGAAATCAATGTCTATACAAATTTTTGTGACTACTAATGCAGTAAATGTAATGGTAGATGAAATGTCAATAGGATTCATCCTCTGGGGACCATGAATTTCTGAACCAAATTGAAAGAAAGTCCATCAAATATCGTCCAGACTGTCATTTGGGACCCAGGTTTCAGTTTGATTTCCTATGGTTTTGAGTTTCTGTAGAAATATAAAATAGGGACTTTGCTACATGTTGCTCCAAGTACTGACGAATTATCAGTAACATCAAACTTTCCAGGAACTATGGAAAGATGGATAACAAGACTTCACTCAAGACTTTTCAGTGGGACGTCCTTTTTTGTCCTAATGTAAGCTACAGCAAGGTCTGAGAATAGTGCAAGAAACTCAGTTTGATTACTTTGATATAAGCAGAGTTGTTAAATCAGCTGGCAGGGATGTTCTGATTGGACTGGACGTACAAGCTAACCCCTACCTTGGAGGCACGATTGGAGGAGGTCTGTTGCTCTATGGGGCAAAAAACGTAGTAGCGTGAGGACCATCCAGGACATTTTTAACTCTAAAATGAGGATTTTTTGGGGGGCAATTCACCAGTGAGCAACTTTCAGAGGAATGAATAGGTGTCATGTTTAAGACATCCACATCCTATAATATATCCACAGTAGATGCTTATGCAGTTAGCAAACATGATTATTTCAGGGTGTTTAGTTTGGGTCTCACAGTACTTGAAATGATTCATGTAAAAATGTTTAATAAGAAAATTGAAAAGCTTGCTTCAATGTAAGCGGTTTTGTTTGAGTCCTTGTTTCCTATGGTGAAAGGTTCACACAACTCTTTAAGCAACAATTTATGGAAAACAGTATCTGAATAGTATCCAGATAGAGCTCTGTTGGTGGCAGATTACTCAACATTCATCAAGTTAATATTTAAAAAACTTTAGTACTCTCAAACTGACTTGTCAAGATCATGCAGCCAATCATCGTGTAAGGGAGTTTTGTATGTGTTTCAATGGTACAACAGAACACGATGATGTGGTATCTCAAAATTACTCACAGTCGTGTTGGAAGTTATGTGTATTATCAGTGTGGAATGTTCTGATCTCTTTCAGTTCAGTTCGGTTCCCTTTAGTCCCTGGGTTCAGCTCAGTGCGTCAGAGCTTCACGAAGGATCCAAAGGTTTCCAATGAGTTCCCACGCTGCATTTAAACTGCGCATGGATTCTCCTGTTGCCTATTGGTCACCATGTGGTACAATCTGCACTGATACAAGGACAGAGAAACTGGTTCTGAGCTCTCTTTGAGGTCCAGGAGAAGGTTTTGGGACTTAAGGCGCCAATTTAAAGTCAGTATTCCAAGTTTCCACCAAAAATGGGTCCTCTTTGTAATCAAACATGGCTCTTTGTGGAGAAATTACAAACCATCCAATGCCACCTTTTACGCAAATACAAAAATACAACAAAGTGAGTTTTTCCAGTCTGCTTTAGTTCATATAAAACCAACTGGAAATGTGACTGCGCCCTGAGAACATTCCATTAATACCCGGACAAATAAAATAAATTGAGGCATTTAACTGTTCCTCCCAGACTAGTAAATTAACCAATAATCCAAACACCAGACTCCATCACTTCTGGACCACCTAGAGAGTTAAGAAACAGATCATGTCGTACCAGCATGAACACAGCTCAGTAAAAGTCAATCAAGGTGCCTTTAAAGTTCTTGAGGAGGAGGTAGACAGAAGAGACAGATAACAGTGATGTGGTAATTGTAGTCCTATTGTGGTGAAGTTGTTCTCCTTAATAACAGTCCTGGATCATTTCCTGTTGAGGTCAGTTTGCACTGTGGTGATGTTCTTCCTTTGAGGTTAACATGTCATCCAGTTTTGGTCAAACTGTAATGGTTTCACGTTTGGCTACGATGGAGTTTGTGGTTTGCTAGGAGGAGGCGGGACAAGAAGAAGGAAGAGACAGTTTGATCACAGATGGGGAAGGTAGCTTGGTCATGCAAAATGAATGGTTAGGCAACTCAAGAGTTGGTCACATGAGTGTTATACATACTATATCCATCCAAATTTGGGTTTAATCGCCTGAGTGGTGGACTTTTGCTGACAGATTAGCGCAAATGGTAGAGTGCTCGCTTAGCATGCGAGAGGTTCAGACAGAGACTGATCAATGTCAAGCGCTCCTCAGAGTGCCACAGGAGATCCTTTCTGCCAGTTACCATCAAACTGTACAACTCCTCCGGCTTCTGTAAGGGGGAGGGGGACTGACAATGATCAAAATTATTTATGTTATCACTCTCAATTGCACTAAATTCCACCTCGGACTATTATGACCTATTTCATTCATCTTTAGATGAAATTCTTTTGTTCTTCTATTGTATTGATTTTTGTATCGATGTTATTTTGTATTTGTGTGGGTGTGGATCTTTTCTTTCCTTGACTGAGAGCAGATGAAACGAGGCAAAACAATTTCCCTTTGGGATTAATAAAGTTATACACATTTTATACATTTCAAAGACTCTTTACGGCAAATACAATCAAATCATCAAATTCATTAATATTTCTAGTGTTTATCATTCTTCGTCATGATTGCTGCAATTCACACTGGCAAGCTGAATATCAGCTTCTGGGCAAAATCCTGAATGATGGTGATCCATTCTTGCCTTATCAGTGCTTGAAGTTGATTGCAACTTGTGGGCTTCTACTTGAGATTTGTGTCACTGTCAAAACCTTTGGCCATGACTGTACAATGTTGAATACAACAAAATGTGACCACTTTATGTTTAATGTGCTACGTGATCCAAAAATTGGAGGTCCTAGTTCAAAACAATTAACTTCATGATCTTAAATTATTGATCAAATATGATCAGTGTCATTCTGAAAATGCACTTTAGTTGGAGTTGGTGGAAATAAAAACCTGTGCATCCAAAAACTAAACTCCTATCTCAAACAATCTTTGAGTACAGTCACTGGCTACAGAGAATACTTTAATCAAACAAAAGACAATGACATCAAAGAGAATTACTTTTTCATGGTGAGTGCCACCTGAAAATGAGATGCTGCTATTTGCTAATAAAAAGGTGAGTTTATAGCGTCGACTCACACACTGTAACTCTCACTTGTATACTGTGTATGAGTGAAATGCTCACACTGCAGAGCCTGGCTTCTGTAGCAGTGCTGCTACACTGGCAGGCTGAGGTGGACAAAACACATTAGAGTCAGGAAAGAAAAGATTATGATCGGCTTCATATTAGCCAATCCTTGTCATTGGCTTGGGGCATCTCTAGTAATTATTGTATTAGAGGTGACATGATAACATCAGTAATTGTTTATGGTCAGGTGACATCCATAACAAAAACATAAACCCACTACCTGACCATATTGAATGTTGAGTTGCAAAGCTTTGGCACTATTTGCAATTCTGTTTTTATTCTTAATATAGCATACAAAGCTCTGATTCGTCAACTATTTCTGCCTATTTGAATCACTTAATGAATTAGCAATTTTGGGTGATGGTTCAGGTGTCTTAAAGCAGGCAAATCAATCTGACCAGCTCTGACATAAACACTGCTGTTAAAATAGTCAGAATTAGTAAGTGTAACCAGCTAACTGTAGTGTTCTGCTATGATAGCATGTAAAAACACAGTCTTGTAGCATTTCCAGCCAGTTATCTGTAGCTTTCCAGCACCTAGAAAGCCTGAATGTATCTTTTTAAATGAACCTGTAAATACGTTCAGAAAAAAACATGATTGGATGTGCAGATTGACCAGTTCCTGTTGCCTGTGACCAAACTGCCCCCTTGTCCTCCATCCCCCTAGCTAGGCCTCTGTTCCAGTTCCAAGTCTTAAATTGTCATCCACACAGTATGAAATTATAATCCTGTTGCAAAGCATCTGGCACAGGCGTTGTAGTCTTTCTCTGAATGTATCCAATCCTGATTTGTAGTTCATATATAATGGTGATGTTCTCTTTCTGCAACTCTGTTGGAGGAGGGAAGCTGGAGGCTAGAAGAACCAACGAAATGCTTCGCCAGTCGGGACGGATGGCGGCCGCTAAGGATAAGAGACAAAAAAAGTGATAGTGATTGAAGAGATGAACACATGCCAGGTTGAACTTGGTTTTTGGCAGGTTACAGTAGTAGTATAAAATATTTAGCAGCAAAATATACTTATAATACCAAAAGTAAAAATACAGACGATGCAGAATGACTCATTTTCATAAATATGTACAGTGAATTAAACTGAATTAATAATTACTGAATAATCAATGTATACATCATTTTGATGTCACAGCTGCTATAGCTAGAGCTAATTTCAATTAATTTATATACTGTTGATGAATTTGTCCATCCAGGGATTGAAAAGTCTAGTTTGTGAACCCTTTAGAATTGTTTCTACAGAGAAATATAAACTAAGTCGTGATAAGAGTTTCATGTAAGATATAAAACTAGACCACTTAAAAATTAGAATTAAACAAAAACTACACCTATTGATTTATTTGTTGTAGGAAATGTTCCAACCTTAAATTACCTCTAGGAGTATCAGTTAAAAATTTCAGTCAAATGTTTCAGTCAATGCAATAACAATCAGGTGTGACATAGGACCAGCCTTATTTAAAGAAAAAAATAATGGAGATTTGTGAAGACCTTTGTAGAAGAGTTGTTGATGCTCAACAGGCTGGAAAGAGTTACCAAATAATTTTCTAAAGAGTTTGGACTCTACCAGTCGACTTTTACATGGTAGATTGTGTAGTACTGTTCCCAGAAGCGGTTGACCAACAAAAATCACACCAACAGCAGTGCTATAATCACAAGGAGGTCACAAAGAACTCCAGTGTAAAGTCCAGGAAACTATAGGTCTCTCTTACAGTGGCTAACATCAATGTTCATGAGTCCACCGTCAGGAGAACATTGAACATGTTCATGGCAGAGTTGCAAGGAAGCAAGAACATTGCTGCCCATCTACAGTTTGATCAAGACCATATGGATAAGCCAGAAGGCTCCTGGAAGAATGTTCTGTGGATGGATGAGACCAAAGTAGAACATGTTGGCTTGACAATAAGTCTGTATTCCTGCATAATTCTGGCCTGATTTGCTGCCTGTGGACCAGACAGTGTTGTCTAAACACATTCTACAGGAAACTATCAAAGTCTCCCTCTGTGAAGTGAAGCTCGACAGAATGTGGATCATGCAGCAACCCTAAACTCACAAGTTGTTCTACCAAAGGATGGTTAAAGCAGAAGATGTTTAGTGTTTTGGAATGGCCAAGTCTGATTTTAACTGTATAAAAAATGCTGTGGAAGAACCAGAAGCAGGCAGTTTATGCAAGGAAACCAACCAACATCCCTCAGTTGAAGCTGTTCTGTGAGCAGGAATGGACTAAAATCCATGCAGGGAAAGTGAAGGTGCAAGCTACAAATCTTTTTGAGCTTATTGGGTTATTCCTTTAGAAGCAAGCTAATTAGCCTGCATTTATTTGGATTTCACTTTAAAATATGTAAGTGGCCAGCTTGTTCTGCACTCAGTGGGACTAATATTCTGTCAGAAGGTGTCCTGTAGAAGGACTACCCTCAGGTATTTGATGTTTGTTTCACAAAGTAAACTTTGTGACTGACTGAAAGTCTCTCAGGTCGACATCAAAGAAAATGGAAGAGGAATGAGGCAAGAGTGTGAAACCACATGTTAACAACCACACACACACACACACACAAATTGTATACTGAACACAGTCTGATACACTCAGGCTCCCTCATGCGTGTGTCACATACGTTGTTAAACACACGCACACACAATCCTGTCACTTGCCCTTAGCCTCCATAGGTCCAATAAGCATGTAATTGAGGAAGATTATGACTGCTAATTCACTTCCTAACTGACACACACACACCATGTTTCAGTGCGTGTGTTCATACCACACGTGTGTTGATGCTGAGGGAATAATTAGTGATGGTTTGTGAGAGATTCCCACAGGAAGAAGTGTGTGTGTGTGTGTGTGATATATGGAGACGTCAGTGAGGTCGAAAGCTGGTGTCAATGAATTATTGATCGTCACTAATTCTTACTGCACCCACACGCACTTTCTCTCACACACACATAGTAGTAGATAACATAAATATTCTCCTTTCCCTGTCTCGCTTTATCACTTGGAATCAGAGTATGTGTGAGTGTGAATGTGTTCCTGTGTGTCTGTGAAAGCGTGTGTGTGTGCCCTGGCTCACTTAACCCAGATCACTGCCAGTGAAAGGCATGAGCTGGAAGGCATCGCTCACTCATGCTGAGTGTGTGTGTGTGTAAACGCTGTGCAGATGGTGGGTGGTGAAAAGCGAGAGCTCGGTCCCTGCTGAGGTCTGGCAGACTGCCAGCACACACACAGACACACACAGACACACTCACACTATCTGTGTTGCTGTGTGAGTGTGTGTGTCCTCACCTCCAATGCCCCTCCTCCTCCCCCCGGTTTCTTCTTCAGCTCTTCGCACTTCCTGAACTTGCAGATCTGGTGACCCGTCTTCCTGTTACGGCAGGAAGAGCAGACGCCGCAGTTGATGAGCCGTCTGCATGGGCCGCACACGCCGCACCGCTTCCTCTTCCTCTTGGCCCCCGATGACGAAGACGATGACGACGACAAAGCCACAGCGCCTGCCGTCACCCCCGACGATGATGGTGAGGAGGAGGAGGGGCAGGGGGAGGAGTTGGCAAGCTGCTGGCAGTCTGTTAGCGCCCGCTGGCCGCCTGTCATCTGGAAGGCGCTGCCAGCATCTGAGATCCCGCCCCCTGCTGACCCCATTGCCATGACAATGACCCCAGGGGGTAATCCCAGCCCCCCCAGGAAGCTACTACCCATCACCCCTCCCCCATTGCAGCTCCCACCCTCCGATAGGCCCATCATGTCTGGGTGGGCGTGTCCCTGCTTGTTCATGACGCCGCAGTCTGCAGCGGCGCCATAACCCGGAAGGAAGTTCCCATTGCTAGGCGCCATGGGGTGATGGTGTGCTGTTCCTTGTGTGACAGGAAGTGAGGAGGCCGTGTGTCCATGTTTTTCACCTCCTCCTCCCTCACTACTCCCTCTACCTCCTCCTCCTCCCCCTCCCGACCCTCCGCCACCCTGGTGCATGCTGGTACTATGGGGGTGTGAGGAGGTCATGTGACCTTGCGTTGCAGAGGGGTGGTGATGGTGGTGGTGATGTGTCGGTGCAGTTGCCATGGGTTTAGGTCGGCCCCAAAACATGGCCGCTGGGTGGTTCATGTTCACGTTCATGTTGTCGTGGCAACCCCATGGTGTCCCCGCCATGGCGCCTAGCCTAGCGGCGGTGGGGGGGAAGATAGGGGTGGCAGCCGCCAAACGGGCCGCCAGTTTGGCAGACTGAGGGAAGTTGGTGACGTTCATGTTCATGTTGACATTGGTCTTGTAGAAGTTGGCAATGGACGAACGGTAGCGGTCCATCTCTGTGGTGTAGTCCAGCATCGGAGCCAGGCTGGAAACCTGCAACAAAAACACAATTCTACTGTTCACTGTTATCAGCACTAGTCATGATCAACAAAAACAATAAAGCTGACAGACTACCTGGGGCTTGGGTCCAGTTTGAAGGTGGAGGGAACATAAAACAGTGGGATCTTAGTTGAGAATGTGTAAAAGGCCCCGCAGCCAGGCTGAAGTGGGGTTTTTTCAACAAGTACTCCAACCAAAACCTAACCAAAAACTAAAACCCATTTATCCCTATCCTCCCGTACAACCTCTAGCATCAAATAGCGCTGAAATGATTATGGTCATGATTCAGTTTCCTGTGAGCAACATGTTCGATAATAAGACCTAATGTTAAAAGAAGAACTGTGCGCCACTATGATGTACATATGGGGAGTAGGCAGAGGTACAGTGGAAAAGTATTTGCCCCCTTCCTGATTTTTTTTTCTTGAAAGATTCAGATCAAGCGTTTGCAATAACTGGCAATGAGTCTTGCCCACATTCCTGTGGATTTTGGCCCACTCTTCTTTGCATAACTGTTTTAATTCAGCCACATTTGAGGTTTTTTGAGCATGAACGGCCTGTTTAAGGTCACGCCACAACGTCTCAATTGGATTTAAGTCCAGACTTTGACTAGGCCACTCAAAAACATTAATTGTTGTTTTGAGAGCACAGAATTCATGGTTCCATCAATTATGACAAGTCGTCCAGATCCTGAAGCAGCAGAGCAGCCCCAGACCATCACATTACCACCACCATGTTTGACTGTAGGTATGATGTTCTTTTTATGAAATGCTGTGTTAGTTTTACGCAACAGAACGCACACCTTCCAAAAAGCTTTCTTTTTGGTGTGCAGTAGCTTTTGCCTTGGAACTCTCCCATGGATGCCATGAGATCATTTAGCACGCTTCACTTTGTCAGACAGCTTCTATTTAAGTGATTTCTTGATTCAACAGGTCTGGCAGTAATCAGGCCTGGGTATGGCAGAGATTGAACTAGAGCTTTCCAAAAAACATGATTAATCACAGTTCATTCATGATTTAGCAAGGGGGGCAATTCCTTTTTCACATAGGGCCAGGCAGGTTTGGACAGCTTTTTTTCCCCTTAATACCTGAAATTATCATTTAAAAACTGCAATTTGTAATTAACCGTGGTCTTTTTGTGTAATATTAAATTTTGATGATCTGAACCACTAAAGTGTGACAAATATGCAAAAAAAAAAAACCAGACTTTGGATAAGGATGGGGTCAGATTAAGCATCATAACACACAAGTGGTTGGACTAGACTACCAAGAAGTAGCTGATCACCTTTTTCAGCTGCCTTAGTCCAAACGCTTGCACAACATAGTCATCCTTTGTGAGTTTCTCCTCCAGCATACTTATCACACAAATCTGATCATAAAGGTAATCATGTTGTACATTACACACAAACACTTTGAGTTTGAATCATGCTGTAAATGTTTTTTTCTCTATTATACATGGCCGACCCTCCTAGAAAAACAACCCAAAGTAACTGGTCTCAGAAAACCCATCCAAAACTTCACACCTCATTGCCCCCAACCTCTTCCCTTTTATACGGCAGGCAAGGCAGGAGCGTTCAAAATTACTACCTGCGGTGGCAGCATAATGAGGATTCTCTATACCAGTATCATAGCTTTTATATAGAATGGCCCAGTGGCAAATTGGCCCAATAATCCCCTTTGAATGGGCAGTGTGAAATGGGCCTATGTCGGTAGAAGTTCACGCTCCTAAGTGAGTACATATGTATTTTTTCACACTGAGCTTGTTATACTAACACTTAAAATAAGAAAACACCTATATTTAACCAATCCCACACGACAGCTCCATGAGCATCCACCCTGTCATCCTGCAAGTAACAGGACTTTGATTTAACTCAAATGTGGCTCTCAGAACTTGTGTCCAAAGTGGGTTGAGGACTGTGGAAACATAAGCAGAACTTTACCCAAGACGGAAAGTTCAGTTGTGGGTCAGTAAGTTCCTGCAGTGGAAAAGACCCAGTACTAGGAACCCAAGAGGAACTCTACTTTCTACAGTGTGAAACGCCCCATTGATCTCAATAATGTCGTAATCGTCAATCGAATGACAACTTACCTGTCCTTGTCCACTGTAGCCATGGTGGTTCGGGTGATGGTGGGAGGGTGCGGAGCTTCTCTGGAGCATCGAGGAGAGGTCGCTCTCCACACACACGCCACTCGTCATGCCCGACATGACCTCACGCACACTTAAACACACACGCACACATGCACGCTCCTTCACAAAGTCGCCGAGCAGTTAATTGTGTGTGGCCGACTCGTTTTACTCTGCAAAGGGGAAAAGGTGGATCGAGAAAAAAAACAGTGCTGTCAGACATTTGGACTTCTTCAAACAACCAATATCACAGACCATGCACCAATGGTTCAAACTTTATCGCAAACAAAAAGAGGAGAAAAGAAGCAGGGGCATGTTTGAAAACTACAATCTTTCTTCACATCTTCTGCTCTTTAAATAACAACATAAGGTTTTCATTTAAATTCAGTGTTTTTCTAACAAAGGCAGGTGTTGCTGCTGCTTTTCTCCTTTGTTCTCGATGCACACAATACTTAAGTGTCCCACGAGCAAACATCGTGCAGCACGGAGGGCCATCGTCTCCAATGGACAGAGACCACCTTTCAGACCTTTGTAGTCAGCTTTGACCTCAAGTATGTTGACCTGCACATGTGGATTCAGATGAGACGTGAAAGTTACAGCGGAGATCGTTGTACTGTAGAGAAAAATGGAGGAAAAGTTTATGGAGTTCTGCACCTGGTCCTACTGGGACTCGGGTAAAAGACGTCATGCCTTGCAGAAAGTATCAGAGAAACCATGTTGTGATTATTTACACTCTGTAGCTCGTAGCAGCTTTGTGAGATCACGGTCTGCTCTAACCTGGAGTGCTGACCTCTGACCTCTCTGCAGGGACAAATCTGACTGTTAGACATTCACTGCCTTTTGTGCATCTGTGCACGTCCAACAGACTGAAAACAGATGCGTAAATGAGTGTGAAATATGTGTGTGTGTGTGTGTGTACATGTGACAGGCAGCCGGAGGAAGAAGTAGAAAATGTGTGTGTGTGTGTGTGTGTGCGAGCTGGCGTGTGTGACTGTGTGCAGGAGACAAAACGTGTGCGTCTTTGAAAACAGAATGAGAGCACGAGTGTGTGTCTTGCGCTGAGCGAGCGTGTGCATGTGCGCAGCCAGTGTGAAAATGTGCATGTGTCTTCTCACGCCCCCTCCCTCCCTCCCTCCCTCCCTCCCTCATCTCACCCATCCCTCCACCCCCCTCCCCCGACTCCCTCCAGGCGTAACTAATTACCCTGTCTGGTCAACCGAGCCAGCGCAAGCCCCGACAGAAGGTCATGGTGGCCACCGGCCGCGAGGGGAAAGCGGCTCTCCCACGCGACACATTACCCCCCCTTCCTCCCCCCCAGGCACAGTGAGGAAGGCCAGGGGGAGGGAGGGAGGGAAGTGGTGGTGGTGGGGGGTCAATCACAAAAAAAAAAAAAAAGCCAGACTCGATAACAGCCGATAAATACCGTGAACACAGCATGCAGTCCGACAGAGAGAGGAGGAGAAAATGAGAAGATGGACGGCGCGTGCTGCTGCTACTTACCGGGCCCGCGAGGAGGAGGAGGCGGCAGAGGAGGAGGAGGAGGAAGAGGGTGATGAGGAGAAGAGGAGGAGGAAGGAGGAGAAGAGGAAGAAGAAGACCGTCTGGGAATTAGCCCGCCACGGATCATGGCTGGCGGGGAAGGAGACAGAGAGAGAGAGGAGAGGAGAAGAGAGGAGAGGAGAGGAGGGGTTGGGGGGGAGAGAGGAGCACCGGGAGGGATTTGTCGTTACCGAGGAGAGAAGGAGGAGAGGGTAGAGAGAGGAAGGAGGAGGAGGAGGGGGAGGAGGGGGGGTAATGGATAACAGGGGGCGGATAGATAATCACCTGGGTTTGGCACGAGCGAGCGTGAGGCGGGGGGAGAGAGAGAAAGGGAGAGAGAGAGGCGTTAAATTAGCCAGGTCGAGGCGAGGAGAAAGGAAGCGGCTCTGTGGAGACCCTGCAGGGGCGGGAGAAAGCTCGAGGAAAGAAAAAAAAATTCCCAGTGGGATGAAAGGAGAGAGACAAGGAGGAGGAGGTGGAGGAGAGGGATGATGAATAATGGCGGAGGTTATGAACGGATACGTGCGTCGTTCTCGCGACAGAGTGAAAGGAGAGGGGAGGGAAGGGTGGTGGCAGGGGGTACACGCGGCGTTGATGTTCAGTAACAGAGTGTGTGTCTCTGTGTGTGTGTGTGTGTGTGTGTGTCTGTCTGTGTGTGTGTGTGCGCGCGCGCGCGCTGGCTCGTGCTCTTTGCTGTGTCTCCTGCTGTCGGCGGCGCCCGTGGCAGCGTGCCGCGCGCGTGGTGCGAGGCGTCTGATTGGCGCTGAGGCCGGGTGAGGGGCAAACAGGAGGCGCGAGACCCCGCAGATGATTGGCCGTCTGCCAGTGAGAGAGAGAGAGGTGGAGAGACATTGGACAGACATTAGGAGAGAGAGAAATAGACTGAATGAAATATTTACTAGTATTTGTTACATTGTGGTATTAACATGTTAAAAATATGTAAGTTTATACTGTACATAAAAACAGGTTTATTAGGAAAATAAGAAACAATTCTAACATTAATTTAAATTATTTAAGGAAAGAAAATTGTGAAATTAGTTCACATTATTTCTATTTTCTCCTTTTTTACAGGTTTAGTTCCACTTGTGTGTAGCTCCCAACATTTGATATTTTATTGCTACTAACTAAAAGGTCAATTTGTGAATAGAAGAAGTTAAATAAATGTTGATGACTTTCCAGATGAAAGTCCGAAATATGGTTTTTGAAGTGATTCTTTGCTTGCAAATTAAACCTAACAAGACCTGAACATCTTAGATTTCTGCAGAAACAAATCTGCAGTGTTTAATATGCTTATAATTTCTTATCACTAACTCAGTCAGATTTATTACGCAAAGAGAAATAACTTTCTTAATGGAGAACCTGATTTCCAGAACAGCTGGGACTTTTTCTAAAATACAGTAAAATACAGTTTCTTAATTTACTTAAACTTTTATTTATCTAAAAGTACAAAGAAAAGATTTTGAGTGTTTTCAGTGACCAACTTAATTGTACTTAGTAAATCTGAGAAAATTTTAAATTGGATGCTGTAACACCCTCAGAGACAGAGGCGTGTTAACCACTGTGTTACATCAAACTTCAATTATTTGGGAACTGAGGAAACAAATTGTTGCAGTTTTCAAGTGGAATATTTGCCCGTTCCAACTGATATGAGCTCGGCTGCGTTTCTGCACAGAACTGATGTGCGGCTTCCTCTTTGTGTCACGTAATTTCAGGTTGCGTTTCAGTGGCAGACTGTGTTGCTGTGAGTGACAACAGTTTTCCTGAGTACTCCTGAGCCCATGTGGCTGTATTCATCACAGCAGCGTGATGGTTTCAGTACCACCTGAGGGCTCAAACGTCTCACACACACATTAAACAGCAGTGTCTGCCCTTGAGCTCTTTGCACTGAGATTTCCCTGGAGTCCCTGAATCTTTCCACAATATTATTTACTATAGATGCTGAAAGACCTAAATTCTTTGCAATCCTGCACTAAGAAATTTTCTTTTTGTACTGATTTACAATTCTCTCATGACGTTTGACACAAACTTCAGTCTTATTTTGCTTCTATCACAACTTTTTTTGTGTGTGTTTCAGGGATCAAACTCTGAATTTGCTTATATTTACCAAAACCAGATATGTTTAACTCTAAAAATCTTTTGTTTGTACTTTTGTCAGATAAATAAAGGTTGAATTAAATAGACAAACCACACATTTTAGTATTTATTGGACTTCTCTGGAGATGGGGTTTGTACTTAATTTGGGTTCTCATCATACATTTACACATTTTAGGTCATGTTACGATATATAAATCAATTATCGTGTACTCCATTGTGCTGACTGTCACTGACATGCCGTTACAGCATGTTAAAGCCTGACTGATCCACTATCTTCACACTGCAGACCGGTCCATCACAGCGGCCCAGCAGAGCACCCCCAGGTGACACAAACATCAATCACCTGCGCAGAGCACCATCCTCTCATCACTCTTCTTATGGGAGAGACCGGTTTATCTCTCTCTCTGTGACAGGAAGCAGCAATGACATAAGAAAAACTATTTAAAAGAATGAAAACTAACGTTAAACACAACATAAGTGAAAATATGACTGTGTAATCAACTTTAGAGGCAACATGGATGTAAAAAGTTGAATAAATTGGATCCTCTGGTGCAACATCAGCTTCTTTTATATATATATATTTTGTGTATTATCTGTGTGATGTCCTGTCTTTTTCTTGTTAATGCAAAGCAGGGCAAATGTATTTATTTATAGGCAACTAAAAAGACTTCAGACACAGTAAAAACAAACTTTAAACAGTTTGTAGAAGGACACTGCTTGATAATCATAAGGACATTAATAAAAATATAGGTTTGTCTAATCAGCAGTGCATATATAATAAAGTTGCAGATCAGACCACTAAGCAGTTAAGTCCAAATGTGCTTCACAAATGATTACAGGTTGTCATCTAGTGGAGGAATGTGAGAAGCACATAGGTGCTGCCATCATCACCTGACTCCACTTTCTCTTCTCCTTTCCTTGTCTTATTTTTCTGCAGCGGCTGCAGAGTAAAACCGACTAAACCTGCTGCTGTGTTTTTAACATCGAGTTTATGAACAGCTGCTGGAAATCACAGTGTGAAGGTAAGTCAGCTGCTGTGCTTGCTGTAATAACTGTTCAGGCTGCAGATCACTTAGCTGCGACACATCCTCCTCCTCCTGCTGCTGCTGCTGATGATGGTAATAATGATGGGAGAAAATATACTAATGCAAACGAAGCTTATAGTAGCTGTGGCTCAAAAGCTAACCAACTAACTTAGCTGAATCTGACTATAAAACAACACGTTAGTAACATGCAGTTGAACACAAGTAGCTAATAGCTCATTTTAATTTAGCAGCTACTAAAGCCAACATATGTTAAAGTCGTTTGTGCCCTCATGGATTAGCACAGACGTAACCGTCGAGTTCTGTAAAAGTTAATTAAATCGTTATGTGTCAAAAACGCCTGAAGCTCGTTAAACGTATTTATAGTTGATCTGACGATATTTACAGACTCCCCATAAACGTCTCTAACTATCTGGGTTTAAGGATATTTCGCCTGTTGTAATCTAAATAATTTATTTAACCCGTTTCACCAAGTTGCTGTTCTTCCGTTTCCTCTGTAGTTAGTCGGCGGGGCCGCCATCTTTGCACCTTTCCGAGACAAAATCACTACTTGGGAAACGACTTTAAAATCGTACTTTGTCATCCAGTGGACTAATATTCTGTCACCCAGAAGATTAGAGAAGGTTTACAGCATGGCACAGATAATCTCAAAGCGACATGAAGTCTGTCCAAACTCCGTGTTGTCTTCTTTAAACATGTCCGGGTTATTAACTTTTAAACAAACCCATGGTTAGCTCTGTGACCCGGGGCTAAAGTATAACTAACATCAGCGATGTAAAGTTAGCTAACGTAACCTAGCACAGAGGGTTACCCAGGTTGACCCTCGCAGTGGTTAGTGACGGTGTATGTATAACATACATTATACACTATATTTAACAAGTAAAGAAAACAACAGTCCAATAGTAACGTTACGTACGCTCTTATCTGCAGTTAGCGTTAGCGGTGTTGGTGCTAGCTACTGGTCTGTCCGCAGAATCAGGGAATTCAGTCGCCGTTTCCGTTTTCAGAGAAGCCGACTCTAATAACGTGTAAAATAACATTTATATAATGTCTTTACGTCAGACATGGATATATATATGTGTGTATATATATATATACACGTATGAAATAGTGTGATGGTTTAACATTGTCGACAGGCGTTGGTGGTATAGTGGTTAGCATAGCTGCCTTCCAAGCAGTTGACCCGGGTTCGATTCCCGGCCAACGCAAGCGTTTTTTCCCCTCCTTTTATTCAGCATTTCTGATATAGATAAATTGTTTTGATGATGATAATAGTGATTAACAATAATATCAATGAAAAAGTCTACAGTAGAACATCCTTAAACTACACAATAGATATAAACTATGTCTATATACATATTATATACATAAATTATGTATATATTAATAATTCAATTAATTAAAATGTTGCACACCCAAATCTGGAAGAATTTTCTTCTAAAACACCACAAATTAACTTTCTCTTTTCTTGTGGTTTTTTTAATATACAGCTCCTGAATGAGTGGGCTGTAAGATCTGTGTGTGTGTGTGTGTAGACATGGGGAGGTATTTCCACAGCGAGATCCACATAAAGAGTCCGTGGCATCAGGTGCTGAGCGCCTTCTGGCAGCGCTACCCCAACCCATACAGGTACTGCACATGCTCTGCACGCACAATGTTTTCCCTGATATTAGCAAACTTTTCTGTTCGAGGTGAAAAAACTGGTCAAAGATGAACAGTACTGGGGTAAATCAGTAAAACTGGATTTCGGACTTGATGTGGTTATCAGCAGGTTTTTATCTCTCCCTGTCAGAAATTACTTTCTGAATAACCACCTGGTCATGTGCAGCTCAGGTGATAAAAATGCAGCCTCAGTTTTAAAAATGTCCTCAATTTACCAAATGTGTAATTGTAGCTGGTCCACACAGAGACAGACCTACAGGACCGTGGTGTGTCTAATTGTTTTTGTCTATCAGTACTCATGTCCTCACCGAGGACGTCCTGTATCGCGAGGTCACCCCTAGCAACCATCTGTTGTCACGGCGACTGCTGACGAAAACCAACCACCTGCCGGGCTGGGCAGAGCGTGTCTTCCCTCACCACATGGCCCGAGCCGTCTACATCGTGGAGGACTCCATCGTGGACCCGCACACACACACGCTCACCACCAAGACCTGGAACCTCAACCACAACACCCTGATGGTGAGACACAACCTAAGTAATTTACAGGGAAACCTTTTATCTAAAACTCAACAAAAAATTGTTCCTGTAATGGTGAACCTGCACCTGTTCACCGTGATATGCATTATTCACTGTCCTCGTCTCTCAGACAGTGGTAGAGTGGTGTTTGTTTGAAGAGGACCTCAGTCGGCCATCTTGGACCAAATTGAGGAGGGAGGCCTGGATCTCCTCGGCTGTCTACGGCCTGGCGCGACCCATACAGGTACACACGTTTGTCTTTTGATACTCGTGAGAGCCAGATCCTAACCTTTACCATCACAGCTAAATTCCACAACCTCAACCCTTAAGGCCGGATCACGGTTTCTGCTTGCCCTTATTCAAATGAAGACGCACTTCCAATCATACTTTACAAACTATTATGCAGACAAAGCACTTTTTTGTTTGTTACTTGTAGTAGTCGCCTTTCTCTATGAACTTGAGAAAGAACAACTGCTGGTGATAGATAATAGGGAACCAAATAAAACAGGAAGTGTTCCTCACACAGAAATAACTGATAACAATCATTAGATGGTGATGTGTCTCTCTCTTAAGTAATCTTGTGTTTCTCTACCAGGAGTTTGGTCTCGCCAGGTTTAAAACTAACCAGGTCAAGGCCATGAAGGGACTGGAGTACGCTTTGTCCAAAATTCAAAGTAAGACACACACGTTTGTACTTTCATACTTGTATAGACTCTCACTGACCTTGATTTACAAAGCGCTTCAGAAAGTTCGGAAGTTATCTCGTCCGCAAGTTGGCCGATGACACCTCAATGTCAATAGATACGTTGAAACTGAGACCAATTGTCCTGATTTGTAGATTTGTTCAATATGGTACAATTGAGTAGTTCAGTTTAGCTGTGAATCGATTAAAGGCTTTTAGTACTAGCATGTTGCAGCCCTGAACACAAAGTCTTACAATGGTCAAGTCTGGATGAAACAGCAGAAAGCTCTAGATAGGTAGGACTAGTGAGAGTTTTGTTAGATGAGATTTGGTTGTAGTACTAAACAGAAAGGGTTAGTGTTGGTTTCAGTTTCATGTTTAGTCAACCTCACCCTTTTTTAGTTTGTACCTGTATGTAGTCAACTGAAACACCCTAAAGTCCCGTCTTTATCAAAGGAAACCATGGACATTTTAAGCTGGTTTACTTTTACATTTTAGTCATCGAAGGTTAACACTGTGGTTTAATAAACTGATTTAATCCAGTCATATTCAGGCCTTAGTGGTATTGTTGTAGTTGTTTTTTTTACACATGCATGTTTTATATTCACTCATACACAAGTACTAGACAGTACTAGAATTTAAAATAAACAGTAACAGTACTTATAAGGAACAACCACAAGAACCCTGCCTCGTAGAGTGCAGCAATGCTTTAAACCTGATCAGTAAAAACTGGCGTGACATGATAATTTTTGGGCTTAACCATTTAAATTTTTTGGATCGAACAAACACTTTATAGGACTTTAATATTAATTTTCACATTAACCCTAAAGCTACATAATCACGACCCTTAATCGTCCTTTGAAGAAGTAGTAGACTGGACAACATGTTGGTCCGCACAAACTAAACGCTCTGTTTTATTAATCGCAGCTGAGGCTCTGCCTCGTCTCCATGGCGACCAGGGTGAGTCGTCAGACAAGCACAAGTCCCACCCACCACAGACCGCTACCCAGAAACCCAAGCAGTATGTCTGAAGGTCATGTGACTGACTCTACTGTTAGAGCAGAAATCCTGCATCTATTGATCCATCTCTCCATCTATTGTGATTGGTCTCTTCACAAAGCGAGTCGTCAGAGAACAAGTGCTTTAAAATATGACTGAATCTGCGTAAAATCATAAAAATTAGTTCAGCCGTCCTGTGAACTACAGTCATTCTTACGCTTTAGCTGGAAATTATTTAAACTAACGCAGTAGTTCTTTTTATAGTTCATGTGAGATAAACGTTTAAATATGAAGCTTCAATATTTAAAAGACAGAAGAAATGTAGATTTTTTTTTCCATTTAATCCAAATTTAAGATAATATTTTCTTAGTGAAAATCTCAGACTTTAGCCTAGACTAGTTTCTGGCAAAGATTTCCTAGTTTAAAATTTTCAGGTTTCATGGTTCAGATTTGAGATATTTTCTGTTTAAGCTTTGATTTGTTTTAGTTTTTTTTTACTGTCATTACTTTATATGAGTATAGTGTGAATATATTTTTGGATTTTTAAGAAAATAATTTAATTAATTGTGATTACATTTTTTTCTGTGATTTTTAGTTTGTTACAACGTTGGTCTTCCCTGATGTATTCATTTAAAAGTCTACACTTTCTACTCAGGTTATTTTATTTATTTGTAATCAGAAAATTATGCATTGTAGAAATTGTTTTAATTTTTACTGAAAAATAATCAAACTGTTTTACTGAGATCATACTTGTCAGTTTAGTTAGTGTCAGTTTTAGTCACTACTAGGTTTCCTCTGCTCTTGGTGCTGCTGTGAGGAATTATGGCAATGAAAATGCTAAAATCTAAAATACACATCAATAAATATAGAATATTATTTATTATATGCTCCCTCTATAAGTTGGTTTATCCTCACCTGTGCTGTCAGAACTGAAGCCAGCAGGGGGCTCTGGACAGCATACACCTGTAACCTCAAATAGTTTCATATATTATTTATTTCAGTCATGTTCTTTTAAACAGAGCAGCCCCCAGTGGGCAACATGTAAAAAATGTGAAAGCAGATGACGTAGGTTTGTTTTGGACTGGTTTCTACTTCAGGGACAAACTGAGACAATCAAAGTCTTTCCTGACATCCAGACTCGTGATGTTTTCATTCTCCAGATTCCTGTGTGAGCTTCCTTCACTGGAAAGTCCTGACAATGATTTTACACTGTTAAGAGTCACTGTGATATTGTCACTGTTAAACTGAACCGAGCATGTTGTATCACAATAAATCTACTGACACAAACAGCTGTAATGTTTCTACACTTTAATGCTTGAAGGACTTGTTTAATTTTGGTGCACACATTAAAGTTTTAGTACATCAAACAGAGGCCTGAGTGTGTGTAGTTTAACTATCAAGGATATTTGCACCAGAAGTAAAATGAAAACACATTTATGTGTTGCTACTTTGGGTAATTATTTTCTTTTCAAATTTTAGTTTGTTTTCAGTCTCACTTCATGATGTACACACAAGTCATTTATTCTTTAAGTATTCACATTTTTCAAACTGTTACATTCCAGTGACAGTGATATTATCAGGAGTAAAACAGAAAATATCTGTGTACTTTACAAGTACAACAAAAATCAAGACAATAATAATTTGAAACACACTGAGTATATCAATAAGAACACAAGGAATTTCACACGAAAAAATAAAATGCATTTTTAAGGCACTTCATGCCGTAAAAGTTTGATGATTTTGGACTTTATGCTCGTTTATATAACGGAAAATTCACAAAACAAACGGTCGTCCTAACGTTTCAGCAACATGGATTAAAAATTTTGTCCTTCGGGACAAACTGACTCATAACTCAAATTCACATTCACACTCAGCTAATAATAAAAATAAATTAAATCACATTTTTAAAACATGTCCTGACAGGTACAAACATACAAACAGTTGAACGGCAGCAGGAACATATTCTGTGGAGAAATTTATGCATTTAAAAGAGCAAAGAAAAAAAAAAAAAAAAAAACCTCGCTCTGCTCCTGACCCTGATAAAGCTCTAAATAAAAACTCTGGATCCAGTATTTAGCTGAGCTTTGGTCGGGGACGATACCGATACTCAACGATGCTAGTTAGTTTTTACGCATAAAATTGATTCAATACAAACACACCGATACCAAATTGTTGTTTGGACAGCTGCTAGACCTGTGTCAGCGCTACTACGGGGTTTCGGTGTCTTGTCCTAGGACACCTTGACATGTAGCATGCCGGAACTAAGAATTGAACCGCTCACCCTTGGGTTAGAAGACGACTGCTCTACGCACTGAGCTATCATGCCGCCCCAACCCAGTTAAAACCGTTAAATTACTGGGTACTCAGTATCAGCAAGTACTCAAATACAAGTACTCGTACTTTGGTATAGGTGCATCCCCAACTTCGGTTCATACAATAAATGAAATACAACTGTAAATTTTGTAAAACATGTTGACATGTAACACTGTGTAACATTCAAATGAGAAATGTATGAAGATGTCACGTTGAACACTGAGCTTTAAGACTAAACTTTATGACAATCAAAGCTTAACTGACCGGTTTTGTCCAGTTTGCTGTGTTATTTTGGGACAAACACGTCTAAATGATAAATTTAAAAGTCCATGACTGAATTATGACACTTCAGCAGAAAAGTAAACGACACAAGCTCTAAAAAAACAACAATTTCAAACCCCTTTTAAAAAAAGTTCTAAATAGTAATACTTTCAATGTTGTGCTAAATACTGGTAAAAAAAAAGCAAAGCAGATTCGTAAACTGACCTCAAACAAGCTAAATCTCCCTTTAGCTGCTCTGCTTTTGCACTTATTCACCGTTTGCCTCGTTTGTGTAAATGCAGCTGTTGAAACAGCGGCTAAAACGTGGAAAGGAAATAAATGATCTGACGCTTAAAAGGCATTTTCAACAAACCACTGGGCTCTGGCGACCACATCGTTGGCAAAGTCCCCGTATGGCGTCACGCTGTCCAGTTCTTCATACGTCAAAGGGAGGACTTTTTCCTCGCCTGCGATGTAGCAAGCCAACGCTCCTGAAACACAGTGAAGCAGAAGAGTCACAAACTGAATTCAGACTGTTCTTTAAACAAATGCCTCCAAACAGATTTGACACTGAGAGCAGGAAGCAGACACACTGTCGTCCATGTTTTTACCTTTCAGTCGTTGTTCTTTGGTCCAGTTTTGCTTGTTCCTCTCCATGGTCTTGATGAGCTGGATGAGGAAGGTGACTCCTTGGTCCAGGTGGTCCTCACTGTACGGACTGCCTTTCACTGCGTGGTAGTGTTTGCTGATCTGCAACAACACGACACTGGGATTTGATATGTGGCTGCAGTAGGTAACTTTGAGAACTGGGTTCATTTGGCTTGAGAATTTGAAAAGGTACAACCTCCTTGTGGTTGCAGATGCTTTTAAATATGTCAGGGCTGGGCACGTTAACGCGTTATTTAATTGACGCCAACAGTTATTTTATCGCGCTTTAACACAGTTTTATTATTAATATGATTATGATGAAAGTCCGTTGCTCACTGGTTCTGAATACACATCCAGACATGAATACACATACAGACATTTTCATTTTAAATCTCTTCCACACGGCGGAGTTGATAGAACCACAGTTATTTGTAACCACTGCAAAGTTGAATTTTCCTATCACCAGAGAACTTGGAGTCTTACGTATCACTTAAATACAACACACACCGTTGATGCAGCAAATCACCCAAACAACGAACACCGACACAAACACTTAAAGGAATCATGACGTTCATGTGTTTCTTTTAATGACAGCAGTCAAATTATCAACTGTGTTTAAAAAACGCTTTTCAGGTGGTTGACGTGACAGATTTTAAAAGATATTAAAAGAAAATACAGAATGAAATAGTCACACTGGTAAATTGTGTAAAATCAACAACAATTTGTGAAATAACATTGATAGTTCACTGACGGGTTAAGTTTTATAATTACAAATTATGGTTTCAATTGGATATTTAATGTAATGAATATTTAAAAACTATTTATTTAGAGTGTGTGTGTACACTCTAAATAAATAGGTCTTGTCAAATGCGACAGAATAAAACAAGCTGTAAAAAAGAAAAATCACACAGTTGATAACAGATACAAAAATATAAGTTAATAAGTATAAATTAGGGCTGGACATGTTAACGGGTTATTATCGCGTTAATTCATTAACGCTGACAATTATTTTATCGCGCGTTATGGCAGTTTTATTATGATGATTATGATGAAAGTTAAATCAATACACGAACACACACCTGCATGAGTCCGTAGCAGTTGCCGTCACCCTTTCCGTAGCCATCTAGTTTAAGGTCGGCTCCAAACCTCGACTGTCTGGAGATGATGGCAGCAGTAAGAGCCGGGTGGACACCGAGCCTGCAGCAGAGGACAAGAACGGTCAGTGTGACTGCATTTAATACTTTATCTTAAACCAATATTGTCATAAACTAAGGAATAATTAAGTACATTTTTTCCTGCCCTGATCCTGATCGGATGTTTGTATTTATCTGAACTACAGTAAAGTGCAGACTCAAGCTACTACACGAAGTTGAGACAGTAAAACACTTGAATCATTAGAAAATATTTTTTTGTGCCTCACTAAACAAGAGTAAAGTGTCACAAAATGACCACGAAGAGTCCAAAATAGATTTTAAACCAGCAGCAGCATCTGATACTTTGGATTTTTAACGTTGATCTGTTTTTAAACTATTAAATGCAGCAGAAAGTTTGGTGATTTACTTATTTCCAACTCTGATGAGTTCTTCTTTGTACTTCTTCACCCCCTCCAGGTCTCTCTTTGCCAGCTCGTGGGAAGCATCGACTCCAGTCAGAAGTTGACCTGAAACAGAAACAGACCAAGTCTTTTCCTGAAAGTGAGATCTGGAATCTCGACAGGATTTTTTTACCTGGTTAAATAAAGGAAACTAAGCTCTGTCTCCAGTTGTGTGTTCCAGAGAGCTGGTTTTACTGAAAACACTGATTTTGTTGTTAACTAATTTTAAAGATTATTTAGACAAAAAACGTGTGTGATAGAGCAGATAAAGTCTTGTCGTCCTGTTAATATTTTGCACATACATAGTTTGTAAGACACATAAAATCTGCACATACTGTAAAAAGCTGTAAAAAGTTGTTTTTTTGTATTTTAGTCAGGGATCTTTGTATGTTTTCCACAGATTAATCCTTATTGTGCGATTGTAAATAATAAATTCGAGCCTCCTTGTCAACATGCAGGTGCAGCATAGTGAACTGACCGTTTACGGGCAACTGTTTTAAGGATCCTGAGGTGGTCACCAGGGTGATGTCTCCGTACTCTGAAACCAAGGACAGGCACCATCAGACCTGCTGAGTTCTTGTGTAGCATTATTATGTTTTTGGGGTGTCCCTCCATCCAAAACATTCTTATGAACATAATATCAAAAAAGAATTTGTTTTTCCTGAACACTTTTAGCCCCTTCTGTCATGTGACCCAGAGAAGAATCTGACAGAAAAAAAACTGTCTTTACCTTCGTATCTCTCATTTACTGCAGAAACCAGGAAACAGCAGCTTTACTAACAACCTCATGTTTAATGTTCTTGACTGGACAAAAACAGCATTTTAATAATCATGATGATAATTTACTACTGATGACTGACAGTGAACGCAGCGCTAGACGTGTGTTCAGTACATCAAACGCCAGTCCAAATGTTCCTGAGCCTTCTGAACTGTTTCAGGAACCAGGGCCTGTTATTATCAGGCATCTTAAGAGTGAAAATCAGTGCTAAAACTTTTATCAACTTTTATAGTCCTTAACTCGACTAGTACTTAACGGCTCCAGAACTGTCCTAATCTGTCAGGATTTATCAAAAGTAGGAGGTCAGACAGACCTTTTTGAGAAAAAAAATTATTTTAGAGGCTGAAAGCAAAGTAACTGACCGTTGAAGGACAGCTGCTTGGTCTCGACTGCACCTGAAGAAGGTCCTGATGGGTCCACGGTGCTGATCTCTCCATAATCTCCTTCATGTTTTTGATTGGATAGAGAACATTTTATTAATTGGAATTATATTACATATCATGCTGTAATGTACAGTATAAGTATATTTATTATTATTATTACCATTATACATCACAGTATGTAATGTATAATGGTCGTATCAAAGTTTTTCATTATAATAATCAGAAGGAAAACTTAATAATAAAAAAAAAGCAGATTTATGGGAAATTACTATACTCATTAGTTAAAGCCGTCATAATGAAGGGTCAAGTTAACGACGATACACCAGGATCGCTGTCTAAAACAAGCTACTGTCACTGCTAAAGCTGCGTAACATAGAAGAGACCTACCTATCAGACGCTGCAGCGAAGATCGCAGCTTCTCAATCACATCAATGGGAACAAGAAAAACCACAGCAGAAACCAAAACACAAAACAGGACGACGACGAACAACACCACGTAGCTTCTGAGACCTGCCACCGGAGGATGAAACTCATCTGCAGAAACAAACCATCGAGATACAAAGTACGATACAAAAATTAAATGAAAACTACATTTATATATATATATATATACACACTATATACTATATTATATTTAAATTAGAAATCGTGGACACACAAACATTTTTTACCAATGATGGAAATCTGTGTCTCCCTCCTGACGCTGGTTCCAGGTATCTCCACTCTACAGATTATGGTTCCAGTTCCTGGTGGGATACAGGAAGCATTAAATTCCAAGACAATATCTCCAGTGACGTAACAAGCAGTATTTTCTTCAGCTGGAGTTGAATCACCTCTAGCTGTTGCAGCGTCCACCTGCGCCCTGACGGAGTACAGGTCGTCTGGGCCGTGCAACGACTCCGCCTGAGCGTGGATTTCCTTCCTCTTGGCGTCCAGCAGAGAGATGTGGGGCTTCAGGAACCAGCCGCTGGACTCATAGTGCACAAACATTTCATTGGCTGAAGTCCGCCAGAGAGTCACGTTGACCCTAGGCACCTCACCTGGAGAGAAAAACACCTGAGACTGCAGAAGATCTACTAGTCATGGAAGGTGTAATCATGGTACAATTTGATATTTTAAATTTTCAGTCTCTTCTTCTATATATACATGGTAAGACAAAGATCTTACCAACAATGAGAGACACTTCATCTTCTGTCGCTGCCCCTCTCAGAAGAACACACCTTAAGGACAAGATCAAACTGTTCAAAACTTAAACTTTGTTTGCTGTAAGGTAAATTATACAGCATCCTCTCATGTACCTGTAGGTTCCAGTGTCGTGCTGCGTGACGCCGAGCAGCTTCAAAGAGCCGTCGTCCAGCACGGTGGTTCTCCCCAGGTACTCTGCCGCTTTCTCTTTCACAAGCTCTCCTCCGTTGCGTTCGACGTGGACTGTCAGCGGGGTCGGACCGTCCACGCGTAACCACTCCACTGCTGTGACATGTGATGGGTGGACAGGTGCGGTGGGGCGACACGGGAGAATGACGTCTCCACCGGGAACTGCAAAGACTCGCCCAGGTGAGCCGGTCTCTAGAGGTCTACCTGGAAACAAGTTGGATTAAAGGATGGACCAGGAGGAAAATGTGTCTGAATTAGAGCCATAACCAACAATTACTTTCATTTTTGTTCATTCTCGCAACTAGTCTTTGAATTGTGTTTTTAAAATGTTAGAAAAATATAGAAATTATTTCCCAGAATGCAATGAGACAACTTTATTATAGATAAATTGTTTGGTCAATAAAGTGTCAGGTAATTGTTAAATATGATCACCCAAATATTCTAAAGCTTATAGTGTCCAGAGTCCAAAATCAGTCCAATCAGACCACAAAAAAACAAACAATTTGAACATGAGAAGCTGAAATTTCTTCTTCTTTTTTTAAATTATTATTTCTTACACAGATGACGATTAACTGAATATTAAAATGGTTGCTGATTGTCTTTCTGCTGCTCAACTTAGTGCTAACTTACGTAGCAGACGATTTGCGTTTGGTGTCTCCCCCAAAAAAGAAACTGTTTCCTGCTGTTGTTCTGCCGACTTGTAGGAGTAAAGGATAGAAAACCTGAAACAGTACTGATATATGGCTTTACCGAGTGTACGACGATTTAAACAGTTAACTGTAGTGATTTGTAAAATGATATAACTCATGTTTAAAAATACGTGAACACTTGTCTGCAAGCGTTACAACTATAAACTGCGTCACATTCAAACGGAGTCTGGCTGCCCTGTTGTTACCGTTATGCACATTGTTATAACACAACTACTTTAGCTACAGCATTTCCACAATTTGACACGAGAAGGTTTTAAACACACTTACCTGTCGCTGGGGGGAGGACTGTGCTGAAAAACGGAACAAAAAAGGAGCATAAGAAGATAAATGCTGCTTTCATTTTAGAAAAGCTAGCTGCTTGTTAAACTAGCGAACATACAGCACATGTGTTTACTTCCGATAAAGAAATAGAATAAAAGAAATATGCTGCTGTATGTGGCGTCTGAAACACATTTCAGTCTGGTAAAACGTCCGGTCCACAGCTTCTGTAACTAAAGCTCCGCCGTGGTCTGAGCCTGTCGAGGAAATGAGGAAAAGTTGCATCAACGCTGCAGAGAAAATGGTCACATGAGTAATGACGCGGCTTATTTATGACCTTCAGTGACCTTCTGACCTTCGTATGAACTTTTACTCTACACCGTGTATTTTATTTCATCCGTAAGTCAGTGTTAATATCTTGCTATAATAATTTCATAAACAAAAGCTTCTGGCGTCTTCTACAAATATAACTTAATACTTAATAATAAAGTGCTGCAAAAACATTTTTACTGGAAAGTGGCTGGTCATACAGGTGTTTTTTAATTTAGTGTAAGTAACAGTAATTAGTAATATTTTTACAGAGTATTATTGCTACTTTTATTATACATATTTAATTATAATAAATTATCTTCTGCATGTACTGTGATGTTGCTTCGCTGCTATTACTACTGTATATACTATATGCTATACTATTCAAGAAACCACATGTAATCAACCCCTCATCTTCATATGGTCTAGTGTGTAATTTTTATATTTCTTACTAATTGAGAACACAGTAGTAATCATGGTCCAAGTTATTATTATTATTCGTCCCCTTCATTCCCAATGGGACATGAGGTGTTAAAATTTGCCTCCATTTGGTCCTGTTGGGGCAGCATGTTGTGCCCGTCTCCTTCAGCTCAGTCGTCACTGTACGCCACCAGGTTGTTTTACGCCGGCTGACGTCCCACTTTTCCACGTGGTGTCCATTGCAATCTTGGGAATACTGTCCTGGTCCAATTGGAGTACATTGCCCAAGTCACTGATTGGGGCGAGTTTTCATTTCCAACACTATCATTTGGTGCCAGCATTTTGCACCATGCAACAGGACTGGTTTGTCATGGTCCAGGTTTACCGAGTTAAATTGTTTGCCGTTTATATATTAGTTTTTTGCTTACAGAGGACAACATTGTTTGGTCTGTATTCATTTGTTGTAGTATCCAATTTTGTTTGTTCACACAGTGAGAAAATCTGATCTGACTCACTTTACTGTAGCATAAGCAGCTTCTTACAAAACATAAAAACTAATAACATGCAACAAAAACAAGTCTAAAATGTCATTTCACAAACTGTACTAGAACACCATCCAAGTCAAATCTACAGTTGTCAGGATAAATACTGAGGAAGCAGCATGTCGTCTCCACCTGCCTCAAACCTTCAGCTATTGTGCCAGTGCCAAAGAAATCAGCACCAACATACATACACATACGTTTACTCCACTACATTTATTTTACAGCATTAGTTACTTGTAGCCTTTTGCAGGTTTAGATTATTAAAAAGAAAAAAACTAATAATAAACTAATAAAATGTTGATGTATCATTTACGGATTAACCCGCCATCACTACATATAGTGTTTTCTGTTCCACAGTCTGTAGGTGACAACACATTTTTGCCATCCTTTTTTAACTATGTAGATATCTGTACAATCTTTCTGGAACTCTCAGAAACCGATACCGCTATGTGCGACTTTTCATGTGTACAAAATGAGAACATTATGAACACCTTCAGAACAGTTTGTGTCTTCTGATGCAGCTGAAAGTCGGTTCTTTTTTTAGTTTAACAAGGCGTCAGACTAAATGAGCTGCAGCTTCAGGTTGTTTTTTTCTGAGAAACCTGCGATCTCATTATAGTGGAGTTAAAGAACAAATTAACTTTTAAAATAAATCCTTGCTGTTTAAGGTGATAATAAGCTGCAAAATATTTAACAGTCTTTGATTGTACGAATAAAGTCATAAAATACCATTAAGCAAATGAAGGAACCACCGAGAATATAGAAGACTACTTTAAAGTATGCTAAAGTCAAGTAGGATGCCTGGTTTTGCAGTGTTTTTAGTTCCTATGTTGCATTTTAACTCACCTCCTAATGCGTTTGGTCACCAGTGTTGGATTTAGCTCTGAAATCTGAAATTATATGTCAAAAATCTCACTGTAATGTGTTTAAATTAAATTACATTGGTCATGTACTGAGTTACGATCAACTTAAAGTTAAAAATACTATAATACTTTGTAAATAATGTGTGTTAAACACGTGCTAATTGATGACATGTAATGAAAAATCTTGACTGACTGGTGAACGGACTGTTTTATTCCTAAGTACATTTACTCAAGTAACCTATACAGTAGTTAAATTGAGTTTTAATGTGCTTTACATGAAGATTTCCATTTCATGACACACTTCACAAGGAAATACTTCCCGCTACAGTTATCTGACAGCTGTCGTTACTACTTGCTTTGCAGATTACTAACAGGACACAAAATACTACACATAACTAATTATGACATATTATTATAAGTTAGGATAAGATGAGACTTTCTGATAATTCACAAATTACTCAGCAGTATATAAAGTAATTAACAGTTGCAACTTTACAGTCCTGTGATGTAGTCAACACTTAATATATCAATACATATAATACATTAACCTAATATAGGGCTATTATTTTGAAAATGAGTCATTGTCCATAAAGTGGACTTTTTTAAATTGGACAACTCTAACTATGTTTTCTTGATGAAGCAGGATTTTCTTCTTTTAAACAGATCAACCACCAGAGGGAGACAAAATAAGAGAAAAAGTCAAACATGCAGTATATGACACATTTCAGAACTGAACTGGGACAGTCTTGGTTTTACAGTCTTCCCTATGTTCGAGGCTCCTTTAGCTCTATTACCAGAATGCTGACATGTCATCGGATGAATTTCAGAAAAGTGGGCCACATTATGAGGGGCTTTTCAGTCATGAAGGTGCATTCTAATTTCCCACTGTCTAAAAATTAAATCCCCATTTCACTGTCGCTGTCCTCACACTAACTACAATCAAACAGCATCTCCTTCTCTGCTGCGTGGACCATTTTACCTGCAGTTAAAAAAACACAAACAAGCATTTGAATGAGAATGAAACACTGGAAAACCTCAGACAGTTTTAGTAAATTAATGCAACATCTCATTTTGCATTTTCTTTTTCTGTCTTTTATACATACATATATATACATATATATATGTATATGTGTGTGTGTGTTGTGTAATTTTTTAAGATTTAAGTAATTTTTAGACTAATGGCGAACTCAGAGTTTGTTGAATTTCTTATGAATTTTTCAACACACAGTTTAGAAAACACGGCAGCATTACAAAAATACTGCAAAGAGAGAAAAGAACATTTTTAAAACGTAAAAAAAACATAGAAAAATTTTATATATAACATATAAACATGTTGAGTTTCGTGAAACACTATGTATGTTGTGAGGAAAATAGTTTTCTCTTTGTTGTTGTGTTTTCTGAACTGTTGCGTTTAGCACCTTGTGGCCACCATAGTTTACTTTATTTATATTCATAAGGAAATTAAACAAACTCCACTGATAGAAAAAATAAAAAAGCTCTCTTGTTGCTAGGAGCGGCAACCTCCTTCAGCGTGCGCCCTGATTGGTCCGCAGCCTGTCACCTCTGACCAATCAGAAGCCAGAGCGTCCGCCATGAGAATCCACAGTCTCTGTTTTTTAATCATCACTACTACAATTTATTATCAGTGTTACGTTAATATGTGGACTGTTTTTATCAACGAGTTTCCTTCATAATGATCCGTTTTCTCATATTATTATTTTCATTCACCTCTTTGTAGGCATTGTGATACAAATACACATGTAGATATGTCAAACATGTCGACACCAGTACTAACGTTGGAGGATAATAATAATAAAATGATGATGTGCCACATTATGTCTGTTATTTTCCTCACTGCTGTGAACGACAGACTGCAGGGGAGTCGGTGCCGTTACTGGCTCGTGGCTGTAATGGCGGGGAAGGTCGACTTTGAAAAAAACAGGCACATGTGGAACTTCCGGTTTAAGAAACAGTCGTTCATTTATTACAAAATAAAAGGCAAACAACATAGAAAATGTATTAATTAATTAATTAATTAATTTGTGTTACTTCTATCTCATCAGGAATGGCATTTATTTCAATACTTTACTTATGTTTTAAGTGTTTTGGCTTTACATTCACAATTTCAATACTGCTGATTTCTGTACTTGCAATACATTTAATGTACAGAGTTGTCTCCTTGTGGTTTATTATATTTTCACCTTGCATTTATTTGTCTGTTGAATGTCACCGAGTTGCGTGAATAACAGTTGTTTGAACTGAATTGTATATATGCGTGCATTTTTATAACATCAATTATCAATTAGAAATACAATGTAGACATTGTTAATGCTATAAATAACTTAGTGACTGGAAACCGCAGTTACTTAAAGGAATATCTCTATAGAGGCCAGTTATTGGCCAGAATTAGTGTCTGTGTCATGATGGCACATTTGGCTTCCTACATTTTTTTGCAATTATGCAAGCACAAATGAAAATACTGAAATTTACAACTGACCCCAAACCTTTGAAGGGTGGTATTTTACCCACCAATGTCCACCTAAACAAGCTGATAGTTGTAATAAACATGCACAAACTGTACATAACTGTTTTAGTGTATGTATGGGCTATAAAGTAACTTATTATAATGTCCATACAGTGTTTATAAAAGTTTTCTTCCCACAGTCCTGCAGTTTACAGAAACAGACACAGGCTATGTAGGATACAGTATGGACAATACTAAAATTATTTATTTACTATTTATTTACTTTAAGTATTTATATACTTTATTGAATTGACTCACACACCCTCCAGCCTCTGCCCTCAGCCCCTGGCGTCTGGGTGCAGCCTTATAGATTTTCGTGAAGTGTGAAAATTAATGTTTCATTTCTATAGTTCATTTCGCCTCGGCTTTTATTTTGAAATCAGCTTACGCGACGCGACGGAAGTGTGTCGCGTCGTGCCGCGCGTGCTTGACGTGCCGCTGGTGCTGATGGCGGCGGGGCTGGCGGAGGGTCGCACCGAGGAGGGAGAGCGAGGAGGTGTGGAACCGGAGAAAACGGAGCGAGGAGGCCCCGGCAATACCGAGCACCGACACGCCGACAGACGAACAGCAGTCACACCGACGACAGCAGCAGCAGTGAGGCCCGCGGACTGGCACTGAGGAGGACGGACGGAGGTGAAGGTAACGGTTGTTTTTGTTTGTTGGCTACCGGGGGTTTTTACCGTTAACGGGAGCTCTGAAAACATGCGCTTAAAACACAAATACACAGAATACTGCAGTCACTTAGTGTACACAGGCTTGTGTAATTTAAAATACACTGTGAGTATATGTATTTAAATGTACCATATTTTCACATATGGCCTCTGTGTATGTTTTGTGTTGCGTTCACTGACCATAAGCCATCAGTTTACCACTCTGTCATTTCACCTGGTTGTGTGTGTGTGCGTGCCCGTGCAGCACTGCAGCATGCTGGCAGAACTTGGCCCTGTAGGAAACTCTTTGCATTTACTGCCAGTCCAGCTCAACTCTGACTGTGTGGATTCTTGCACATCCATCATTGTGAAGATTGATTTGGGATTTAAAGCCATTTTGGCAAGTCCTCACTTTGGGCTTGTCCGTCAGAGAGTTGTATCAGGGTTAAGACGTGGATTTAGGGTTAAGGTGAAGGATTTCCATGAGATCCATTGACGATGAATCAGTACAAACTTTAAAATAACTTGAACTCAGGTTAGGGATGAACCAACCCGAATCTTTCTCCAGTCTCCATCACTATTAGAACATGTTGCACAACTCTTTTTCTCAATTTTAAGGTATCATTGAAGATTCTAAATACAATTTATATTTACAAATAAGATAAAAAATATATTTGTTCATTTATTTATTGTGAAAAAGTGTCCGATCTTAACATGCTTTTGTTAAAAGTATGTGAATGTCTAAGACGATCAGGCGCTGTTGTATTTAAAGAAGTGAAATCTGGGTCTTCACCATCAGTCTGGTCTTGACAACACAGGTTTGTCGAAGTGGCTCTAACAGAGGAGATTTCTGAAGACCTTAGAAGAAGACTTATTGATGCTCATCAGGCTGGAAAGGTTTACAAAAGGTTCTGGACTCCAGCATTCAACACCGTAGTTACCTTCCCCAGGAGTGGTCAACCAACAATGATCACACCACACCAAAAGCAAAATGTGTAGTAGAGGAGCGCGAAACCCCAGAGTAACATCTAGGAAACTAAAGGCCTCTTCTGCAGTGGCTAATATCAACATTGAACAACAATGGTGTTCATGATGGGAGGAAGTCACTACTGTCCAAAAAGAACATTACTGTTGAGGTCATTGTCCATGATTCCCAAGGTTGGTGGTTCACTTCCTGGTCCCTCCCTGATTCCTGACCACATGTCAAAGTGTCCCTGGACAAGACACTGAACCCCGAACCCTTGGTGCCTAAGGGGCAGCCTGTCCACAAAGAATTTCCCCAAGGGGATCAATAAAGTATCAATAAATAAGAAACGTGGTGGTGGCAGCATCATGATCCGGACCTGCTTTGCTGCCTCTGGACCAGGATGACTTGCCATCAATGGGCCTGTTTACATGACCACAAAAATCCGATAACTTGGAGTAATCAGATATACTTAAGAAATGCGATAATTGAAAAACCCTGGTTTACATGTTTCAGTTCATCACCGGATTTCTTTCAGAGTATGTGCGCAAGCACCTTGCGACATAAGACTCAAACGTCGTGTTATTTTCTAAACGTCCGGTCATGTCTTGTGGAACATGGCAACGTCTACGGTCTAATGTGGGAGTTAACCGGCTGTAAAATAAGCTACACGCTGCTGCTGTCTGCTGCCATGAGGAGAAAACAACGATCGGCTTTCATACGGCAAACATCTGCCCCGTTTGTTGTCTTTTGTCTTCCGCAAACAATGTGACTACGTCATTTCCGTTTTTTTACGATTTTTTTTCTTTTTACACATGCGCAGATGTAAAAAAAACAAAATAAATCAGATTAACGTGTATACATGCACAAAGACATCGGAGTATCGGGGAGAAATCCAGGTGTCTTTATCCGATTTCTCATAATCAGATAACTGCCGCTATCTGATAAAGCCGATCGGATAATGCTGTTTACATGATCAATTAATAATCTGATAACTCCAGAAATCGGATAATGATTGGATTTTTAGTTTGCATGTAAACGGGCCCAGTGATAGAGCTGTGAATTCTCAGTTGTAGAAGCAAAATCTACATTCAATTCATAATCCTATAATATTTATTCAGAAATAGATTAATAATAAATTCTAATAACTTCACAAATTGAAAGCAACGATGATCGTAATATTCTATAATACATTGTACAATAGTATAAATATAAAATAGGTGGATAACCTGAAAAAACTGTACCGTCAGATGCAGGATTGTCCATGGATGACAACAAAATTAAACATCCATTGAAGATATTGATTTATTATTATGGATTAAACCACCTGTCAGTACATAATGTAGTTAAATTAGTCTTATGTAGGCTGGAGCACCTGTCCATGGAGCGTCTGCTCTGGAAAGAGCACATTAATGCCCAACTAACAACTTATGGAATAAAGCCTGCGCTACAAAACCGTTAATGTGCTCCTGCCTGTGTCTTATAATCAGCTCCACCTTTACCAGCTGCAGCATCAGTGATGTTTACATATTAATGCATCAATAATTATTATCCAGTAATTTAATATAGATCTTTCTGAAATTGGCCATTCTGCATAATGAGTACTTTTACTTTTGGTACCTTATGACAATATTTCAGGATTTGTACTTCCAGCTGGGTTTTTCTACACTGTGGTAATCATAGTTTGCTTAAAGAAAATAACTGAGTACTTCTAACATCACTTGACTGAACATAAAGAAACCAGAAACGACCTCAAGATGCCACCTGAACAAAGGCAGGATAAACAAACATTGTTGGAGAAGAGTTGTGTTGTCTCGTGTTTTTTAGCGTTGGACTTTGGTATTTTCAGGTTTTTTGTCTCTCCTTTTGTTCATTTTGTGTCTGTCTGTAGGTTATTGTGTGTCCTTTTCAGTTCAGTTGGAATTTGTTTTTGGTCATGTTGTGTCTTTTTGTCATTTGGAGTCTGTGTTTGATTAGTTTTAGGTTGTTGTGAATCTCTTTATGGTAGGTTTGATTCTCTGTGTGGTAGGTTTACATATCTTTTTGGTCTCCTTTGCATTGTTTGGTGTCTGCTTTTGGTCTTGTGTCTCTTCTTGGTCATTTGATGTCTGTTTTAGGTAGATTTGCATCTATATTGGGTAGTTTTAGCTTGTTTTTAGTTAGTTTTTGTCCTTTTTTAATCTCTGTTTGATCATTTGGTGTGTTTTAGCACATTTTGTATCATTTATTTGGGTCATTTCTTGTCTGTTTTTGGTCATTTTGTTGTTTCTCCTTTTGTAGTTTTGTATCATTTGTGGGTTGTTTTATGTGCCTTTTTGGTCATTTGGTGTATTTCAACTGGGGTCTTTAGCTTTCAATCAAGAAATGTGAACAGTCACAAAGTTACAAAAAGCCATTGGAGAGAGGATGCAGATTAAAGCAACCAACAGTGATTTTAATTTACAAATGTGCATGTGAGTATCTGCTTAAGACAGAAAATGTGAACTTACCCTTTAAATGTAAAGCCCACAGAAGACGTCGAAGTACAGACATGCGTGTGTGTGCCATGTGAGAGGGAGCATTGTGTTGAGCTTGTGGTTTGAGCTGGAGCAGTGATGAATATCAAGCAGGCCTGTAGTAGTGGACGTTTCAGCTGCGTCTGACGTGCTGTCGAGTAAATTATCAATAAACCATTGTCTTTTCTCTCTCTCGCTCTCTCCCTCTCTCTTTCCAGTTCAGGACCTCTGATTGCCCGTCATCTTGTCTCACTCCACCAGCCAACTCTCATACTACAGCTGCAGTACTTGTAGTACTCTGTTCCAGTAATCAGTACTGGTACCTTGCTAACAGAGTCGCAGTGAAACATCTGAGTACCTGCTGAGGTGCAACAGCCTTGAGGATACTTTGAATCGGATATTAGCGCAGTTTGGTGCAAACACTCTTGGATCAACAACCACAGCATCTCAGCTCGATTTGCACAAGGACTTCCCTGAATCTTTCCTGGTTTTTTGTCATTGTGCTGGTGATGAGCTTAGGAGCTGTTTGTGTGAAGAATGACCGAAATTGCCGGGCTAGCAGCTGCTTTACTGTGAAATCCTCTCAGCTGCTCTAAAGATGTAGATGAGCTCCATTTTAAAACTACTTGCAGTTAGCAGCTAACTGCTAGTGCAGGAAACTGAGCACCTTCCTTCTTCAGAAGTAAAATTCAGTGAAAACAACAAATCAACTAAAAATGTAGTGGGGGCCAGACCGGGATCACGTGTTCAGCGGCTAACGGCTAGTTAGCAGCTAGTGGTGAGTAGGTAACGGTGGCGTGGGGCTAAGTCCGGGCAGAGCAGGGGTGCGATGGAGTACCACTCCGGTGGTAGCCTGCCCCTGCTGGGGAGACCGCGGTACTGCCCCGGGGCCAACGCTAATGGAGGATACCTGTGTGAGACGGGACACTGCTGTGGAGAGACCGGCTGCTGCACATACTACTACGAACTCTGGTGTAAGTTGATTTTACTCTGTTGAACTTAGCTTCATGAATGGTTAGAGCTCTAATTCTTATTTGGTGTAGTTGATACATCTAATGCAGCGTAATTCAATCTTTCTCTCTGAACACATAGAGGACAGACTTTAATTGCTATAAGTTAACACCAGGTCTTGGTTTTTGGTTGAGATTGTGCAATTTAAGTCTAAGATTCATCTTTATTGCCACTGTGCAAAAGAGTATTATAGTGAAATGCAGTACAAAATGTTAGAAACACTGTTAGAAATGTATCTTATATAATACAGTAGCTCAAACGAGTCAGTCAGAGAAAATCAGTCTCTGAAGTTTTCAGCCATACTACAATGTTTCCCCTACATGCATTCAGTATCTAGAGGCACGAGTATAGTATCTGGACATTTGTGTATACATCTAATTCTGGTGTTTGAAACTAACTAAAACACTATTTTATTATAGTGGAAATGATAAGAACACAAAAATAAAACTGCACCAGTATCAAGCAGCTGCACTGTAGCAGGTTACAGTTTTAGAAACTGAAAGGTGGGTTGCAGCCCTACACGAGACTGCGTAGCTACCACCCCTTGCCCCCCTGTAGATCCAGCCCTGACGCATGGTGAAGTGATTGTTATAATCCCAGAGCTGTAATGTCGAGCTCTGTCTTGGCTAAAAGTGAAGCATCTTATTTTTTACCCCTACCCCTTGTTTTTTTTGTTTCCCCCTGAAATCAGAGTAATGGTTGAAATATTTAACTAGTGGTGTTCAGGGATTGAGCATTAAAAACATCAGTCTTTGGATAAATTCAGTTTAGGTTTGGATGTGCACATCTGCTTTTGTTGACAGCACGTATAGAACCAGACATTTACTGGTTAAATGAGAGTGAGAGCGTCTGCAACTCCTTAATATGGAGTCTGAAAGAGAGTAGAGGACTAAAATGCCCTACAGGTATTTTTGTTTTATTTATTTGACATGTTGTTGCAGTGTTACACCCAGTAGTAGTGCAACAGATGTGACATATATAAGCTGATTTGTCGTTTCTGTCCCTGCTTCGGCTTTTAAATCGAAGGGCAAGTGTCAGTCCCAGTAGGAGAAGTGTTCTTGTCTTTATAAGCTGTACTATTTGATTGTGTGTGTGTGTGTGTGTGTGTGTGTTCAGGGTTCTGGCTGCTGTGGACTGTCCTCATCCTGTTCAGCTGCTGCTGTGCCTACAGACACCGTCGAGCCAAACTGAGAGTCCAGCAGCAGCAGAGGCAGAGAGAGATCAGCCTGCTGGCCTATCACGGAGCCAACTCCTACCCCTCCTCCATGCTGGACCTCAGTAAGACACTGTTTGTTTGTCTGAGAGCTGCTTTTAAACTGTCAGCATCAAGTCAATGAAGCCTGCTCTTGTTTTGTTTTTTTTGTGTATGTATGTGATTGACGCTTGGCTGTTGAGTGACGTGCTGCTTTTCTAATCTGTGGCGGTGACAGTTCAGTGGAAAATTACAGTTTGGACTTGGTTTGTTTGCCTTAAAGGGGAACTATGCTGATTTTCTTGTAGGAACCTGTAGGAAGGGGTTCCATAGTGGATCCAGTTCGAAGTTCAAGTTCTTCCAGACTTCAAGGGGTTTTTCAAAACATTAACAAGCACTTTAACTTATCAATAAGTTCTTGTAAAATATGCCAAACACTAATGGGTATGGTTAGGTGGTTACATTTTGGCTGGGGACCTTTGTTGAATGTCATACCTCATCTGTATTCCCTAATTTCCTGTCACCTCTCTATTGACTACCATCAAAAAAGCCAAAACTGTAATTTCATTCCATTCGTGTGTTTTTAGGTTTCCTGGCGTCTCTGAAGCTGCCGTCATACGAGGAGGTGGCGGCTCAGCCCTCCACCCCTCCTCCCCCTTACAGCTCCGTGTTCACCACTCCACGTTATCCGCAGCCCCCCCGCGCCGCTGACCCCCACCTGCTCACGCAGCACGACCCGCTGCTGCACCGGCCGCTCAGCGACGGTCCTTCCTCCCTCAGCTCAGACAACAGGTAACACAGCTGGTAACACTACTGGAAGTACTGGTGGGGAGAAGGAATAGAGGGATAGACGAAGTAGTAGTACTGGGAATTCTTGGAGTGATACTCATACATTAGGTGTCTGGGAAATACAAGTAATACTACTGGGAACTCTATAACCTCATTGGTGAGGTTATCTTCACTGTTAATACTACCGGTACCACTACTAGTGACACTAGCACTGCAAGATAAACTGCACTGATATTACTGGTAATATCAAACAAGGTACTACTATTAATACTACTGCTGCTTCTACATCTGGTAATACTAATAATGTGGTTATTGGTAGTAGGGTAAGTTGGGTTAGGATGGGATGATTGTACCACTTTTTGCATTTTGCTCAATTACTGTCGGGCAACGCGATTGTAATAGATTGAACTCACATGTTCTACATATGATGACAAAGTCAAAATTTGCATTAGAAGAGAAGTTGTCAGGTGTTGCAGTTGACCCCATACCTCAGTTCTTAACTTTATAAGGGGAAGTGATATGGAATAATAGACATTAAATTTTTAAGTCATAGTTTTGATTTTTTAAGTCATATTTGAGAGTAAAACTTGGATTTTACACATTACACACTTCTTTTTTAATATATATTATTTTTATTTTTTTATATTTGGCTGAATTTGTAAACTATTTTACAAACAATGTAATGTATCCATGAAAATCAAGCTGTGAATTTGTTTTGTTAATAAGTAAAGAAAGTCATTTATTAATCTTTTAAGTAGTATTAGGTTTAGTATTTACTGGTCTGGCTTCAGTCCAGTATTTGCGATGCATAAGTGGTGTGTTGTGTGTCTTTCCTGTAGCTCCAGTTGTTCCTGTGATTCCTGCTGCCCGTCGTCTCCATGCAGCTCCTCCCTATCAGCACCTGTCACCTATGAGACTGACACAAGCCACGCTTCCACACCCAGTGAGGCCACACCCCTCACTCTTGATGTCACCATGGAGACCATCGCTGCGGCCGCGACCTGCTTGGAGGTAAATGAGAGACAATTTCCTTCTGAGAGGGTGGTTCCCACAGTGGCTGTTGACATCGGTGATACGGATGCTGCCGGAGCACAGGAACCTGTTGTCACGGAACCATCGGTTCACAACCAGACTGTTACTGTTGTTGTTGTTACCAGGGCGGCATCGCCTCAGTCTCTGTCCTCTCCTGGTACTGATGTGGCTCTACCTGTTGGAACTACATCTCCCATAAAGCATCAACTCGACCTGACACCGTGTCCCCCAATAGTCAGCACCTGTAGCCTGAGTTCACACCCAAATCTTAATGTTGTTGACCTAACACCCCCCTCCATCCAAATCATAAGCACAGATGGCCCAGAGGAGGGCCCCAAAACTATCCCTGTCCCAAAAATCACATCAGGCCCCTCTACCCCAACAGGTAGCACTTCTGACAGCCCTACAGCCACCAAGACCCTAGAAAACTTCAGTTTTACAAGGACTTTTGCTAAAGCGACTATTCCTACTAGCCCAGTCTCAGCACTGGGCCTAGATGGTGGGAGAACTGTGACCATGATAACAGGCTCTGCTAGTCTCACAACTTGTGAACCAAATCTTAGCCTTGTGCCAATTTCAGCATCTTCAAACCATACCCAAACCCTAATTAAAGAAGCTACACCAGGTGCAGACGCAGTACCTACAAACCTAAGCCAAGGTCTAGAACCAGCACCCATGAATCTTACCTTAGTGCCACAACCACAGTCTAAAACCACTCTTGTCCAAGATTTCACACTTGATTCTGTTCTAACTCTAAAGCCTGCTCATTCAGATCTTACTGTAGCTACAGATGCAGCACCCACTTTATCTACATTAGCCCAGTGCCAGAACCCAGAACTTTCATCTGGATCAGCTACAGTCCTGGTTCCTGCCAGTCCAAGGTCAGGCTTGTCAGAGCACCCAGGAGCTGTTGTTCTTGTTGGATCTAGCCTAGATCCAGCTGCAGTGCAAGCCAATGCAGGTCCTTCTCAGGTCCTGTCTCATTTGTCAGACCTTATCAGTCCAATGCCTTCAGATACCCAGGCCTCTTTTAGTTTTGGTTCTGCTCCTGCCTCAGTACTAAACGTCCCAACATCTGCAACCTCTTCCTCTCCTTCCTGTCCAGCCATAAACATAGAATCTGAAACTTCTCCTGCTCCTTCTCAGTCGCCTCCATCGGCCCTCTCCCCATCCTCACCGCCATGCCTTCCATCTCCTCTGTCTCTCCCCTCCCCTCCAGCGCTCCCTTCCGCCTCCCTTCCTGCCCCAGCTTTACTTTTGGACCCCCTCACTGCTCTGCATCAGTCTGACAAAGGTGGATCTTCTTCTGGCCATGCTTCCTCTCTTTCCCCCTCACCTCGTGCCACTCAGTCCCCTCCAAAACAGACTCTCTTCTCCCCCTGCGTGGATGTCTTTGAACCGGGACCTCCCAACTGGGAGGATGGAGAAGAGGAGCAGGAGGAGGTGGACAATGACGACGATGAAGATGAGGACATGGGAGCAGATGAGAGCCAGTATAGACACCGTCGACTGACTGGTGATTCTGGAATCGAGGTGTGCAGGTGTCGGGTGGAGGAAGAGGAGGAGGAGGAGGAGGAGGAAGGTGAAAGGGAGGAGGATGGTAGGAGAGGAGGTGGAGGGGACAAGGGCGACACTGATCTCCATGACAGTGTGGACTGCCCCGCCAGAGGTCAGATAACCACAGGGGAAGGACTTACACTGTGTAACCCCACCTCCACCACTACACCAACAGCCGAGGACAATGGCAAAGTCGTCATTGTCATGGAGACGGTGTGACTGTCGGGAACGGGTGGATCAACCCGTTCGTCATCCAAACACGGGGATGAATAGAAAGCAAATTATGGCGTCAACCCTAAAAAGTGCTTCTGGAGATCGTTCTGTAGCAAGGGAGGCTGTGAATACAGATGTCAGATGATTGGTTACGTCACATTAATGAATGTTGCTTGTTCGGCAGCTGCTAGACCAACACAGGTGGTTGATGATGATGGTTGATAGAGATTCAGCAGGAAGCAGTAGCTCATAACAACATTTTATTGAACTCTGATTTGTATACTTAATGGGCAGTGGATTGAAAGTGTGCGCAAGAGGAGAGGTGTTTATTCAGAATGCATCCATTGGTCAAGAACTACTACTACTATTGTCAGCTGTTTGAAAAATCTCAAGACAAATTAGGAATCCCCATTTTGATTCTAATGGATATTATCACAGTCTCAGACTTAGCTATCCATCTTTACATAACACTGTCAAGTTGTCTGTTAATAGATAAATGTCTAAATCTCTACCAAAGGCTTTGAATAGTTTGTTGAAGCAGCTTATTGTGAAGTATTTGTAGCCATCTAGGAAGTGAGATCGTGGAACTGCTGACCAAAATTTCAGACATGCCATAAATCCAGCCCGGGTGCAGGATTGTTCGTCATTTAGGTGACTGATCGAAATTCATATACATACAGTATACCCTTAAAACCTTAAAACATTTTGGATCAATTCCTGTGTTACAAACTGGGCGTGTGGAGTGTAAAAGAAATGGGTCTTTACCAGGAAGAAAAGCTCTGGTGAAAGATGTTATAAGTTGTCTTATAGGAGTAGCAGAATCTAATTGTTTTCTGAAGCTGACCCCAACTACAAACAAATTATTAACATATTTTGGCCTCTGCTGATTTGGCTTGCACCATTCTGTTCAATGCTAAATCATTATAGTTCCCTTTTAAACTGGCAGTGTTTACATCCACAGTTATTAGCTAATGGTTTTATTCTTCCCTGCATTTCACTACCTTGCTACATGTCATGGCCCAATACTCTTGACAACAATTGATAAGTAGCCTTCATGAAATCAAAGGATGTTACACATCTTACCTACAGAAGATGTATCCCATTACTGGCATCCACATATACATGGACATTGTTCCACAGCATTACTTGTTGGCAGAAATTTACATGGTACGTTTAATCTGAACTACCAGTAATTACACGCTTGACAGCAAGTTTCATTTCCATGGCATGGTTGTTAGCATGCTAATGCAGCTTCCTTCCTATGTTGCTAAATATCCCAACCAGATTTAAACATCAACACACCTTTCTGTGTGGAGTTTGCATGTTCTTTTCGTGTCTGCGTGGGTCCAGGTACTCCGGCTTCCTCCCACCATCCAAAGACATGCAAGGGTGTTCCCTGCCTCTAGCCCAATGACAGCTGGGATAGGCTCCAGCCCTTCCATGTCCCTTGAGAGGACAAGTGGTTAGGATGATGGATGGATGGAGCTTTCACTGAGAGGTTACCTCTCTTTTGCAGGAACACCCTGATCACATTCACACCTGGTAGCTGCCCAGCACAACCACAGTTTGACCTGCAGACCATTAAGTAATGAAATAAGGCTATATTGACCATCCACAACGTTTTTTACACTCACACGACCAGTTCTGCAGTCACACACGTAGCATCTACTGGTGCATTGACGTAAATGCATCATATAAAGACTGCAAACATACTTGCTGTAGGGTGTAGGCTTTCATCATAAATGACACTGTCTTTCTTACGTCTACCAGCATTAGGAAGAAGAACAACTTTAAATAGTTGAACATTTAACAGGAGACACCTCGTTTGTATTGGGTGATGACGGAGGCTTGGAAACATGCCGGGGACAAATGGGCTGTTTTGGAAATGAAGGGAGACAGATGTAGGTGGATGATTCACTCTGACTGACAGAGGGATGACTGATTCATTCATTAGAGGGGACGTTTTGGTGGAGAAGTCTGTCAGGAAGGGGGAATTAGGTGGGTAGTTTATGAAATAGGAGGGACAGATTATCAGATTTGATGCAATTAACTTGATCCTGCATGGAAAGTTTCAGGGTGGATGGATCAGTTGGTTTCCTGTGCGTTGGCCTATCAGAGGAGAAAAGCTTTTACATAAGCAGGAATAGACAATGGGCACTTTTACAAAGAAACAAAGCACCAAACAGAACAGAGACGGGAACACGTCATCATTCCTGTCTTTGTCTCTTTCTCTGAATTTGAGATCAACAACATGTCGCAGACACCACACAAGCTACTTTCATTCTACACTCAGAAAGCATTGTACACCTCTCAATTCATGGCCAGATCTCCTTCTATAGCATCCAGAATCCTTAATTCCACTGATTATAGACTAAATTTACATAATCCTACAACACGAACAAGTCAAACTATCCCAAGGCAATCCTGTTAAAGAATTGGGAAGCCAAGTCTTTCAGGGTTTATTTTTAGACGATTGTTGTAACATATTGATGTTTCGTACTGTCAGATTGATAGGCGTGGCAATATTGATATTTAGTGAGAGAAAGACCTAAAAGATAGAGTATATTTTATCAATGACATTTGTATAGTACATGCTGGTGTATTTCTAACCACCCTTAGTGACGATCCGAAATTACTGACAAGCAATATTTTTCATCAGCGAGAGTCTGTATGTAAATAGTCCCCTCAAAAATATAAAACAAAATCCTTCAGGAAGGGTTGATAGCAAAGCAATGCATTGTCATTGTTGGGTAAAAATATTGTTGGTGCAGTTTAGGTGATTCCCTTCTAAGGTTTGGACAATGTATACACAACTTTGGTCTATGAAAATGTGTTAAAAACAGTAAGAAAACATCTTTTTTGTGAACATCTACAATAGGAGGGTATGGTACAGCTTTTAAAAGACACAAGTCATTTCAAACACGCTTCAGAGATGCATCATACATTTGTAATACTTTTAATTGTGTCAGTGTAGAAACACAAGTCAAAATGGACCATGTATTTGTCCATTTTCCACTGATGTTTTGTTGAACTTTTGTAAAGAAATTTTTATTCCATCATATTTAACTGCTTTACAAATAATGCATCGCACTATTACAGCAAGACACTGTCTCACTTTGTCTCACTGGGACTAAAAATTGAACAACTAAGTTGGTTTGACTGTTTGCTTTTCTTATACCTGTTGCCACAAAGTGCACTTGTTTTTGCAGGTTGTCGTGTAATCAGTGTTAGAAAGTTTCACAAATGTGTGTTGGACATTTGAGCGTGTTGGAAAAGACACCAGAGAGTAAAATGTGACCTTATGCCACTAAGAGAAAGCGTGTTTCATAAGTTTGTACCAGCAGATGATTGCTTGAACTGTGATTGTTAAGTGTCTTAAGGCCCATTCAGGCTGGATTTATGTGTTCTAGGGGAGGTGCTGTGATTATTCCATTACCTGCTGCGGTCAGTGTTTTTAATCCTCTCTGGAGATTACTGGATGTGGGTAACATTTCACCTCTACTCATGAAATAATTACAGCCATTACCTAGAGTTTTTCTGTGAACTGGCTGATCCTCCAGCAATTTAAATTCCATTCTGAGTCAACATGCTTTTAAACATTTGGCAAATTGGTGCCATTACAAGTAGCTGAATCTTAGCAACTCCTGGTTGCAGTGTACCCATGAATGTACAGACAACTTATCACTGGATTACTCAGATACTGAACGAAACAGGAAATAACCTGATGATTCTCCGGTGAGTTCTGAAGCGCCTTTTACGTCTAAATTCATAGATGTTTATTCTCAATGGATTTTGGAGATAAAGACATTCATGATATGGGATAGGGTTTGTATGACTGTTACAGACCATATTCTGTAGTTTCATCATAGATAATATTCTGTGTGGAAACATGAATTAAATTACAGAGAAGCATAGTGACTGTTTAATTCCCCACCTCCCTCAGTTATGTTAATGCCATCTGCATGGGGCTTTGGAAAGTAAAGACACAGGAGCTTGAGGTAATTGCACTGTAGGAGGAAAGTGATGCTCTTAAGTTCCTGTGTGGTTGCTGTAAACGCTGTGGTGGAGCGGTCACGTGATGATTGTTTTAGTCACCTATATCATTAAGTCATCTTTCTCTGATGGAACCATCATGAGTCTCACAGACTGACCCTGTGTCCATGCTGCATTATAACACGGACTTCACATACTTTGCTTCCCATTTGTTGCAAAAGCTGATGGGTATCCATAGCAATGCCCATGAAGGACAAAACGTTGTTGGACTTCTTTATCACAAAGGCAATGTCCTGCCATGGAAAGGACATCACAGTTTCCATGTCAAACTGATTGACCCCCTGGGTGTTTTCTGGATTGCCAGAAGTCTCGTAGTCAGTTTGGAAACCAACATGCACAAGAGTGGATTTGAACACGGATGAATCAAAATGACCCAATTTTTTGTTTTTTGTAAATCTCTGTGGGCAAATTCATAGACACAGGAATCTGGTTTTGAGGCAATCTGGACTTTGCTGAGCTCAAGCAGGTTATCTGATGATGTCTTGTCTTAGGCTGAGGTCAAAAACAAAATCTTGATCAGTTAAATACAGGCTAAATTTGTGCCTGTGGGCTGAAGATGAAGAGTCTGTAGAGGCCAAAGGACCTCATTGAGAAAGCTCAAGGGTGACACAGAGCCGTTGATGTTGTGGTCGATGTTGTGGTGGATGGTGTTTTTTTGTTTACCTGAACTAATAAGGTTATATATCTCCATGGTTACCGAGTGCCATTTCTACTTGACAGCTGTTACTACTTAGCATTAGATAGAGCTCTTGCTCTGTGTGGGTGTGGACTTTAGACCAGAATGACTGGAGATATGTTGTCTGAAATCTGTCTGTACGGGTTCCCAAAGGTTTTGCAGCTGTGAGATCAGCCTCATAAAGGGAAATACTACTGGTTTTAATGTGACTTATGCCATTTCTTTGAAGATTTTATCTACATTACCTCTCAGTACTAGGAGAATGTTGACATTGCCTTGCCCCTTCCTGATTTTTTATGTTTCTGCATATTTGTCACACTTAAATTATTCAGATCATCAAACAAATTTGCATGTTAGGCAAAGATAGAAAGACCAAAATAAACACAAAATGCTGTTTTAGGTGACGATTTTATTTATTAAGGAAAAAAAACTATCCAAACCTTTTCTTTGCAGAATTGTTTTAATTCAGCCACATTGGAGGGTTTCCGAGCATGAACCGCCTTTTTAAGGTCATGCCACAGCATTTCAATCGGATTCAAGTTTGGACTTTGACTAGGCCACTCCAAAACCTTCATTTTGTTTTGCTTAAGCCATTCAGAAGTGGACTTGCTGGTGTGTTTTGGATCATTGTCCTGCTGCAGAACCTAAGTGCGCTTCAGCTTGAGGTCACGAACTGATGGCCAGACATTCTCCTTCAGGATTTTTTGGTAGAGAGCAGAAGTTATGGCTCCATCAATAACAGCAAGTTGTCCAGGTCCTGAAGCTCCAAAGCAGGCCCAGACCATCACACTACCACCACCATGCTTGACATTTGATATGATGTTCTTCTTATGAAATGCTGTGGTAGTTTTACGCCAGATGTAACAGGATGCACACCTTTCAAAGAGTTCAACTTTTTTTTTGTCA
>JAUMHL010000011.1:1129997-1142873 GCA_032362345.1 Sandelia bainsii
TTTCAAGTTTTCTCCATTTGTGGATAATGGCTCTCAACAGGTCTGGCAGTAATCAGGCCTGGGTGTGGCTAGTAAAACTGAACTCAAGTGTCTAAAAAACGCGATTAACTGCAGTCACTTCATGTTTTAAATAGGGGGGCAATTACTTTTCCACACAGGGCCATGTAAGTTTGGATAGTTTTTTTCCTTAATAAATAAAATCATCACTTACTTACTTGGGTTATCTTTGTTTAATATTTAAATTTGTTTAAGTGTGACAAATATACAAAAAAGTAAAAAATCCAGGAAGGGGGCAAACACTTTTTCACACCACTGTACCAATAGAAATCCACATCTGGGCTAGCTTCTATGGCCTCTGAATTTGTTTCCATACTGTAAGACTAATCACCAACCACTACAGCTTTGCTTTTTAGAAGCTGTGACCTAAATACTGTGGTTTCGTCCATATCCATAAGATTCTAAAAACTTGTGTTCATTCTTCTCTAACCTACTGTTAACACAGATGTTGTGAACTCACACTGACCCCTTAACTCACTCATGAACTTGCCTCTTCCGCTGAGCTGTTAAGATGTTTAGCCCATAAACATTAGGGCTCATGAGAAATGGTATTCGTCAAAGGACGAAGAAAGAGAAATACTGAATAAACAACATTAGAGATTTTTTCAAATGAATACTGTAGTTATTTTCTCTATTATTATCTCTCTATTAAACTCACTTCTACAGGCTAAATGCCCCTGCATCTTCTCTGGAGGCATCAAATTCAACCAATATGTGATTGCTGTAGAAGTAGACATTCCTGAAATCACAAAACAGTGGAAAAAGGGAGTTAATTTGTTTTTTTGTAGCTCAAAGGGTACAGTAAGGCACCACTATTGCCAGGGTTGGGGGTTCAGTTGCCACTGAAATGCATAATTTCAGGTACTGTGAACTCTTTAGTGGGTAAAATCTTCAACTAAATGACCCGTAAAAGCTTGGACAATATCCCTAAACATAAGGCTGATGTTAGGGCGAAACTAAGCTTTGCAAACCCCATCTTTGTTTGTTTTTGTTGATAAATCTGAGTTCAACCAAGACTAGTTTTCATCAATAGACAAAAATATTCAAGTATACTCCTCTTTCATAGAAGAGTTCTGCACTGACTGGGTTCACACTGACAGGTCAGACTGGGTTTTAATGCAAAACGGACTCCAATATTATTCTAAAAGCTTTGAAATGGACTCCTTTTAGTCTTAGATAAGTCGTCACGTTACCTCTAAAATCCCTAAAATAAACGTTAAGTTCTTTGGAACTAGCTGAAAAACAAAACAAAAGTGCTTATTGACCTCTTCTGGTTCCACTTACATCTCCCTTCCTCGCTTAGTCACAAAAGTTATTGAATTTGTTTCAATAAAGTTTAGTCTTAGTGTAGATTGGGCATTATTCTGTAATGTCATCATCAAATGGCTGGTGAGAGATGAGGAATTGAAAGTTGCAGGTTTTGATTTCAGTTTGGGTGAAGTTCAGAAACATTACAGCAGCTGTTGCTTTTCACCTTTTTTTTCGTGGAAATAACAGCATCTCAAGTTCTGGTAACAGTTGCTAATGGTGCGTCACACTGCAGGTAACCGAGCCATAAATAGAAATGATCGTTAGATCTTTCTGTAGGAGCTATTAAATTCATACAGTAGATGTCTCATGCTTTTTTTAACCAGTGAAACAACAGCAGAAACCCTCTCAACTTCAGTGGTTTTAGCAGGTTTGGTATGAATTAGCCCTGTTTTTGCTCATCGTATGAACATATATGTGTCTATAGATTCTCAGTCATCCAGATTGTGGTATTTCCAGAAGTGCTGTTTGTTTGCAGCTGGACTTGCTTGAGGTTATTGAAGATACTTAACCTCTCGGAAACCTATTACCACTTATGGCAAATTCATGCTTTCCGCTTGGCCTTGGACAGAAGAATCATACTACAGTTGGGTGTGTAGATACGTTTCACACATGCGCACTACAAAACAGCTGGTGACCTCTGAAAGCAAAAGACACCAAGGCGAGCTCTTTTGTTTATTGTATCTGGCTGAGCAACATGAAAAGGGTGGGAAAAACTGAAAACAGTTTGTGTAACTGCTTGATGAGAATTGTGTCAAGGATGTTGAAGTAAACCATACGTACCCTATCCAAATGTGACCTCCACAACCATTAAGGTGTTAACAAACCTAATCCTTTCGATTATGAAAGGTGAAATGTCTTCAACAACCCAAAGCAAGTCTAGTTGCCATCCAATACTGCTTGTGGAAACATATGAACCTCAGTTAGGGCTGAGGAGACAATAAGTACACAAAGGACCAGGTCAGTTAAGTCTTACCTTACCTTAAAACCAGTAATGACTCTGACAGATGAACCCAGTCAAAGATTTGGACAACTCTAGATTTTGTCATCATAAACTTTTGATCAACTTCCACTTGTTCCATGACAAGACTGGAAGCAGCTCCACCTGTGTGTATTTGACAGAATCATTTAATTTACCAAAACTTCACTATGTTCCTTCTGTCGTAGGCGCACTTCCCTCACTCTGTTTTTCTCTTCTTGTCCCCTCTTCTCTTCTGTCCTTCCTGTTTGCATGAGGTTTCTATTGGAGAAGTCGAAGGAAGAAGAGATTAGTCTTTCAAATCCCTCACTATTATGATAACAATGCTAATTATTAGTAATACAAAATTAGTGTGTATGTATGTGTGTGTGTGACCTTACTAAACCAGCCTGTTCTAAAAATGTGTGAAGATATACAATAAAATAAAACTGTCAAATCTATGACCTGTTTGTCTCGTTTTGTTTTAGCAGAGCCACATTCATCCAACTGGTGCTGATAATAAATAAAAACACCACACTGAAAGTGAATCATTATTTATTAATTAAAAAGCAGTAATAATGTCAAATTACATTCCACCTGGCTTAGGTGAGCGCCCTCAAACAAAAATTGTTACTCATTTTTAATTAGTTTATGAAAGTACTATTATTAGTTTATTAATGTTTATTTTATAATAATTTCAGAGAAAAAACATCTTCATGTGAAGTTCATCATGTTTTATTTATTAAACACTGACAATCTTTTAAGTTCGGTTTAATTATGTTCATGCATTATTACCATTTGCATGTTAACTGGGTTTTGAAATTAGCTATAATGTTGGTGTGAGGCTCTAAAATGTGTTGATGAAGCAGCCACAGGTTAATCTAGTATTAGCAGAGGCCCAATCACAGCTCTATTAACCATTTTATTTTTAATATACATAAAATAATAAATATAAAAAAAGAATTGATCAAATCACCTAAAAATCCTTTACTTAATGTTGCATTAAACTAAACTTTATCACAGATATATGACAGAATAATATTTTCTAAAACGGGCTGAATTTGTTATATAAGAAAGAAAGCACATTTGGTTTTGACAGCAATCAGCGGTCATCACTATATCATTACATCCTGAGGTGAGCAAATGTATCATACTACCTTACATGTATCAGAGCATACAGCCTAACTTTTTAAATGTGGAAACCAGCCAATTTGTAGAAAAAGAATGACCACCTGCCCAGAGTAATACTGTGAAAACCTGCCCAACCTGGCAAACTGACACGTTACTCTTTCAGTTTATCATCACAGAATATTTTTTTTATTTACTTATGTAAATTTTTATCTTCACGCTTCTTTCTCCTGACTTTCACTCCCTTGCTTTTTTATTTTGCTCCGTTCTCCCACCCTGGCCTCGGAGTGACGAAAATCTTAAAGGGTAATGGCTGCAAGACCACACCCAGACGCCCTTGCAGGTTGGGCAAGGGAGCCCCATATGGCAGCCTGAAGCTCATTCGCTGCAGTAGAGAGGACAAGAAGAGAAACAGCTCCAGCCTTGCCAACAATTCGCCAACGCAGACTCGAGGTCCCGCCCCAAAAGGCAGGAAGCATGTGGGTATGACCCTCTGACCCTGGTCATCAAGGAAACGATCTGAAAAGGTGGAAAAAGGTGGTGTATTTGGGGCTCTTTTGAAAGCTAGTTAAATATTTTGCTATGTGTGTGTTTTACCTGGATTGAACAGGTCAGGTTTGTCCCAGTGTTGTGGGTCATGATGAATCGACCACATGTTGACCAAAACACGAGTTCCACGACTGACGGAGTGACCTCCAATACTACAGGACCAAAAAGAGAGTGTGAGTCATTCAGCGTGTTTACATGCACTTAAGTATTTCAGTTCAAATGTAAACAAGAAACCTGGTAAGTGCTAATAATTTTTTAGCAGCAGAGGAAATGTTTAACACTTGAAATGAGGTATTACTGCATTATCTTCACTGCGGACATTTTCCATACCATCTCCAGGTCAGTGGGACCCCTGCACCTCCTGGCGTGCTGACAGTCCACAGGCCGGATGTGGGATCACTGCTAACTTTAAGCAGTTATATTTATACAGCACGTCTTAGCAGTTCCAATGTCCTAGTGTGTTATTTAGAAAGTTTGCTAACCTTGAGATGTTTAGCTAGCGGATAAACCTTTGTCAACATGGGTTGTGTTGCCTTGTGATCAAAAACTACACAAAACATGGCAAGCCAGCTCGTCATCTGTCTTGCATCCTTTTATCTCTGTTCACTCTCGCCAAGCTGAACCACTAAGTGAGACAGCAACTACTGAGTAGCAGAGTAATGAGTGACAGTTAATATAAGGAGAAACAAAACTCATTGAGGAAACAGACTTGACAACGCTGCACATGTACTGCTGTCGACAAGGAGGGTTTTACAGTTGTGTAAAAGTGAATCGGACACAGCACCTGTAGGGGGAGCCAAATAGCAGGAGTACCAAAACTTCTTTATTGAGGCTTTAAGTGTAGGTTTACCTGCTCTCGGTCATGGAGATATGTGGGATCAGCACAGGGCTGACTGGTCGGATCCTCATGCCCTCATTAATGACACAGTCCAAGTACGGCAGCCGGCCACGATCCGACATGCACACTGCCCGCTCAGTGCCGACGTTCTCATCCAGCTCCCTCTGTACTCGATCCTGCACCTGGACGGTTTTAGACATGAAGATCAGTGTTTTAGGATCACCCTGTTTATAAGACAACCCAAATCTGTTCTGTATGTTCCAGGAATCCGTTTCAGTAATAGTGGTGTTTTGACCTCTGGGTGGTGCAGCAGGTAGGCCAGGATCCACAGTAGTGTGGTAGACGTTGTCTCCACTCCTGCTCCAAAAGCCTCAGCTGCTGTCATCAGGACATGGTCATCTGTTATCCCTTCGTCCTCCAACCTAGATGACCTTTGACCACGGCTGCTTGTCTGGCCTTTTAGCAAAGCGTCCAGAAGGTCTCTGGGCTCACCATCACTCAGCAATGCCTGGATACAGGTCAGAGATAAAATAAAGTTTTACTAATCTTGTGTGCACAGGATAATAAGTTGTGTGCTTGTGCTACTATTGTGCGCTATTATTAAAAGCCTGTACATTACTTTGTGTTCCTCCAGTTTGCGTGTCAGCAGTCGGTCTCTGACAGTGATACAGTCCTTCAGCTTACTCAGAGACTTGTTTGGAAAGACCTGAAGGACAGACACAGGTTGTTTGGACATTTTAGCAAAGCAGAAACATTTTGAAAATTGTGGACATTATGGGAAAGTGATTATATATTTATGTGGAATGCTAGGAGCCTTTTTGAGAATTAAGAACATTTTAGAACTTTTGTATTACTAATAATAATGGGGGTCCTCACTTGTGTAGAGGTACAAACGTAACTGTGTACCTTCATCCACGGGTAAATATCCACGAGTCCTCCCCTGGCGATTGTCTGAACAATACCGTCATTGTACCGGATCACCTCCTTCAGCTCGGCGTCACCATGGCGATAGGTGGCGCTGAACACCAGCGTGCACACAACATTAGTGACGGCTCTGGTCACCGCAGGAGATGGGTCGAAGCCACGCGTCCCACCAGATAACAACTCAACACACAGACTGTCCACGGAGGACAAAACTATAGACAGAGAAGTACACGGAATATAAATGTTCCTGCAGCTGGGAGGTACACGGAAGCTGCTGCTATATGTTGAGAAAGCTTTATCTTAATTTTGGTTTTGTGCTTTTCCCTGTATCAGGGTATCAACTCAATGCATTGCTGTCATGTCATTTTTTGGATCATAATGTAATTAATAAAAAAAAAAGAGATTCTGTCATTTAATGACTTGACAAATGCATGCATTTGTTTGCAACAGTGTACAATCAATAGCCTGTTTGATGCATTAACTGAACATGGTGAACACACAGAAAATGTGAAACTTTTCCTTGCATTTTGGTTGTTTGTATCTAAATCGCATCAAGATATCTGTGTGCATCTTTCCACACTAAAATAAGAACTGTGGAAATATTTATATTAAATAGGAACTGTCTACAATGTTTATTATTTTTATTAGTTTTTTGTAACAGATACCATAAAGAATATATTTCTTATTAATTTAATACTGTACAATTGTAGAAGTACAATTTTACAAGCACATGTGCATTTTCGCCAATTCTTTTTTTTAACACACATAGTAAAGTGTAAGAGTCCCGCTCAACTTGAACTCACCAAAAATAAAATAATAACACACTTATTGAAGTAAATTCTTATTTTAAAGTGAATGGCTTTTTTACAGTGTAGTGATGTAATGGTCCTCCGTTCTCGTTAGGACACGCCCACCAATTGGCCCGCGCAGTTTACGCCCCGCCCACCACTGACGTCGGTGATTTAAAAAAATGGCGGACAAACGCTCGGTTTCTCAAAACAGGTAGCTGTTAACTTTGTGGCTCACTTGTTTATTCCTGGCTGTGCTAAAGTCTGTTAGCAGCAGTTGTAGCGTCTACACAGGTTCTTATTTGTGTGTTTACTTCCCAACCTGTTGCATTATCCACAACCGTTGCCATCAAACATAAAAAAATAGACTGAACAACCCTGGAGTCTCCAGCTGCAGATTCAAACCACCTGACTCAGGTAAACACAGAGACAAAGATGGTGTATAGACAAGAGGGTTCACTCTGGATTATATTGAATAGATTCTACTTAGCTGCTTTGTGGTTTGGGGAAATTTTCCCCTATGTTTTCCTGGAAACCTACCTAACAACGGTAGAAAGTAACTAAGTATGTACGCAGATATTTCCCTTAATGCAACAGTGTTGAGCTACTTAATGAGCTAAATATTTCTATTATATGCTTTTTTGTAGTTATATGTTACTACAGAAATATTGTACTTTTACACTGAGCTCTATGATAAAAAAAACAGTTAAAGAGCTCTCTGAAAATGTGTTTGATTGGTCATTAGACACACAGTGGTATACTGGGAAGGACTCCATAATGAAGGCTTGCACTGCCCCCAAATTGTGGCTTGCAAACTGTGAATCAATGAATTGTTTTTACTTTTAATTTTGTTCTAATTCTTTAACAAGAGACTTGTTGAATCATCTATAAATTGGACGAATGTATAGATGACAAAGGTTGGATGAATTAAAACTGATGGATTGTACCAATGTCCTGCAGTCGACTGGTTCCTTCTCCAAACAGAGTGAAGGAGTTGTGGACGAGGTGACGGTGCAACTTCCAGAGAGGAGTGTAGTCAGAAAAAGCGATGTCTTTACCCCCTCTGGTCAACAGGTTGGTGGTCACCTGCAGAGGTATAAAGAACAGCAGACACCAGTGGTGGAAAGTAATTAAGCACTGACTTAAATACAGTTTTAAGTCATTTTACTTTTACTCCACTACATTTATATAGCTGCTTTAGTTACCAACATTTGCTTTTTATTCAAACAAATTGAAGGATAAATTTTTGAACATAGAAATTTAAGTAACGAATGCATTAAATTAAATGAATGGTGATGATTTTTCAAATTAAATTCTCAGTAATAAGGTTTTTGAAGTTGCTCTCTCCTTCAATCTGTTCATGAATGAACCTTGGAGCCTAAATATTTTAGATCACTGCAGAAACTTTATTTATGAGGCGCATGTGGAACAAATTTGGACGTGTACATTCATCTTATGATCAGCATCAAGTTCAATATGTTTAATAGTTTGATTTCTTATCAGTAATTCAGTATCTTAGTACTTGTATTTCTGTATATGAAGTCAATTTTAGAGCCTGTACTCCAACTTAAATAAAGAATTTTAAGTGGTACTTCAGCTTCAAAGCAAACCTGAGAGTGGACCAAGCACTTGATTCTGTCCTTTTATAGTTGGCAGCTTATGATAGTTGATGCTTTGGACACACTTTGGTATATAATAAAATTAAAATAAATATTCAGGTTCAGCAGCTTTAAAATACAAAATGTAGAAATAAATAAGATAATTACAGTATAAACGTTTCTTAGTCTGGACAAATGTTCAATAAGCCAGGATCCAACTATGACCAGTGGTTAATTTTAATTATCAGTTAATGTAATTTTCTTGACTTATTAATTACTGTTCACTTTCAAATAACAGTAAAACTCAAAGATATTCAGTTTATTATCATAGAAGAAAGATCAGGAAATACTCCTTTTTGAGAACCAATGAGTGTTTTTTTTCCACATTTGCATAATGAAACAATAGAATAGTTGCTGATTAATTCTCTGTTGATCTACTAAAGGCCGGCTCACCATGCTCGGCCGTCCAGCGAAGTCTCGTCCTCTCTGCAGCAGGACCTCTCTGGCATGTTGATGGCTGTTCACCACCACGGTATAGTGAGGTCCGAGGTAGAACGCATACAGAGACCCGTATCTGGAACAACACAGGGAATAAAAGCTGATACACAATATGAGCCCTTTAGGATTTTCCCTGTTTCTCTGTAAATTGTTATCAGATTTTCATGCAACAGGGATTTTAGCCAGTTCCTTTCTTTTCTATTTCCAGACAAGCATTTCTAGACATTTATGAGTCTCCAAAAACACTAATGAGCACTTAACAAGTTCTTGTGAACATTAAATGGATATTTATCAAGTGAACATTCATGACTTTCCAGATGTTAGGAGTTTTTACAAACACTAATCAGTAATAGTAGTGAACATTAACAAGTTAATCCGAACGTTAATGGCTTTTACTTCGAAACACTGAGTGCTTGTAAACATAAAACCATTCAAGCATTAACAAGTCATATTAATTAGTCCTTGCAGACATTTACTGGCATCTTTAGTAACTTAAGAAATTCTATGGAAGAAGCTCTGGTCTCACCTGTGGGCCAGCTGGGAGAAGAGGAGGTGAGGGGGGAGGCCTCCTCCCAGCCAGGGGAGGCTGCCCAGGAAAGGGACCCTCGGCAGGCAGGGGATGGAGTCCCGAGGTTTGGCTTTAGGAACGTATCGATGTGCGACCGGAAACCAGACAACCGCCACGGCAACGAAGAGGACGAGGAGTAACAATGGGGAGAAGGAGGGAGGGAAGGTGATAAGGGAAGGAAGAGAGGAGAGTAGCTGTGTGAACATGGCTGTGATGAGGAGGAAGAAAATGAAGAGAGAATGAAGAGTCCTGGTTTTAATCTCTCTCTCTCTCTCTCTCTCTCATACACGCAGAGAGAGAAACCTTGGAGAGGTCAGAGGTCATGTGTGTCATTATTATTATTTGTGTGTGTGTGTGTGTGTGTGTAGCGTCACCCTGACCGTGTGTGTTTATCTTGATCTACCAACCTTGATGCTATCAGACTGTCGGCCTTAGAGGAGAGACACCATGTCAGCTCTGTCTTATGAGCTCTGTCACCACATCATTATCAACTTTATGGTAACACAATACTTCAGTATTTATAATAATTATATTACTGACAATTTTATTTCTGTTTGGATTAGATTCAGCTTTATTTTAATCATGCCGTATGAAATGTAATGAAATGTAGTTGGCATCTAACCACAGATGTAAGTATGAGTAAGTTAGTACCAGATGTGGCAGAAGTAGAACAACTGTTGTGCTTGTAGTAGTACTTTCACTATAAGTAGAACTCTATTGAACTTGATGCTGTTCGGTGAATGTACAAGTCTAGACCAGATTTGTCTGCAGAAATCTAAAATGTTCAGTTCTTGTTAAGTTTAGGAACCTTTGATGATTCAGAGACATTTAGAACAACAATAAATATTCATATTAAGCTGTTTGAAAATTGGATCAAAGTTGCAGCAGAACCAGAGAAAACAACACTTTTACTCCACCCAGTCCTCTTCCTTGTCAAATCTTGGAGCCTACATTACCCACAGTTCAACTCTACCATCAAGAGGTGAGTTGTATTAATAGTGACGAATGACCACGAATGCAGGAGGAATATTCAGTATACAGCCTGTAACAGCACAGCTCCTGTATCCACAGATCCTTTCCCACTGAAAAATGAGAGTTTAGGTAAAATGGCGACCACCACAACATTAACACCACCTGGTGGTGGAGAGACACTGAGCTTCATGCAAGAACTACTCATATGAGAAGATTTGACACGTATGAGGGATTTAAGAGAATTTGTGACGTTCACCAATTTTTGTTTTTTTTAATATCTTTTCTGTTCTCAAACAAAATTCACAATCGGTCCGGACAGACCTGAACATGCAGCCAATGTTTCTCCATTCGTTTGACTTACGAATCACGGTGGCTTCATCTGAATGAATTTGGAGTTTAAATATAATTGATTTAATTAAAATATACACTGTAGACTATAGGACCTGAATTTTAAATTAATATTCTGTTCATCATATCGTCATCATCATAGTTTGACAATTTACTGAGGGATATTTTTGTGATATTTCAGATTTTATTGATGTATTTACATGTATTTATATATTATATTCTCTACTCTAATATCTCAGTGATTATTGTCCCTTCGACCTCCACACATTAGTCATGGAGCACTTTACTTTAAAAAGATGATGTTTAGTGTCTAACTTCATGCAGCCTCTTTATTTCACGTCACTGACAGATGTAGAGCAGCAGACTGACTCTGTTAAATTGTTTTCTAATGTAGTGCCTGGTTCCACCACTAGGCGGTGCATCTTACTGTTTACTGAGATGGAGTTACATCAGATTCAGAAATAGTAGGTTTCGACATTCAAGGAATTTGTCTTTGTGAGTTTTTTTTAGATGATTTGTGTTTGAAAATTAAGCCTGCAAGTTGTGCAACACTGTTTGTCACTTAGGGATTTTGTCTGGACAAAATTTCTTGTTCAGACAAACAAGACAATTAATTTCTATATTAAAAACTATATGTGATTCTGATGTAACTTCATCTCATTAAACAGTAAGATGCACCGCCTAGTGGTGGAACCAGACATTACTTAGAATTATATTACAGTTATTCATCAATTAATATAATCACACAGTAGTTTAGTCAAGTATATTATTAATTATGATTATTCCTCTGAAGGACTTTACCTTTCGCTTATTATCCCCCATGTTGTTTGTTTATACACATCTTTTACTACTGAAATGTTTTTTTAATCTTTCTCTACATTAGTTAGTTTTTTTACTGTGTTTTATTGATAGTTTTATTGTGTAAAGCAATTTTGCCGAACTTCGCTTGTTTTGTTTTTTTATTTAATTTGATTTAATTGATGAATGACTAAATATCTAAATGACTAAATATATTAACAGGTGACACTCATCCGTGAGAAATGAGCAGTTAATTAATTATGAAGATAATTTAAAGTCCGTCTGTTCAGATAACGTATAACAAGTCTGGATTGCTCATGAATTTTATTTGTACTTAAGAGAAAATTAATTAATGCTACAAATTATCTTACATGTATCACTTTCATTGAGTACAAATCTAATTGTATAAATGGATCTTGCACGAGGGCCATTGTTATGAGGGTGCAATGTTAAATCTGTGTTGTAAATTGACTTACAGACCGACTGACTTATAGACCGACTGACCGACTGGTTTATCTGACAGATATGTAATGTGTGAGTCAGTGGCTGCAGATGAAAGAAGCTGAAGGCCAGAGAGCTTCTGACGCCACACAGCTCTGAATATATTAATTTAGCTCCATTACAGTGTGTGTGTGTGTGTGTGTGTGTGTGTGTCTGTGTGTGTTATATCTGTAACAGGTGGAGGGAACAGAAGGTGGCACAGCGCCATGGCAACAGTCTCTTACCTCGCCCCCACTCTCACATACTTCCATCACCCTCGCTGGTTGATTTTAGTCTTTTCCCGTGTTCATGTGAGAGGGTTTCTCCTCTCTCTGCCTCGTCATTCGTCAGGGTGAACGGACGGTTCGGATCACAGCTCCGCCTGCTGATTGGTCACTCGTTGCCGTGGTCGGTCTGAGACGGAGACGTCCAGCACTCGTTTTCGTCAATCTGGTCACAAACACAAACGTAAGCATCACCCCGAACATGGGAAGACAAATACAGTATCAGGGACTGGTTTCAGCTATGGACACACACACACACACACACACACAGCATAGAGCCCCAGTTTGACACGAGACATTGTGTGGTTTTGTGTTCTTTGTAGCGGTCTTTCATTTCTTTGCAGATGTTTTGAGTCTCTTTTTGGTAATGAAGCATAGTTTTGTGGTTATTTTAGTCTATTTGTAGTTCTTTGTGTGTGTTGCATTTCAATGGTCATGACTTTGTGGTTGTTTTGCGTCTCTTTTTAGTGGTTTTGTTTGTCTTTGTAGTTTTGTTTCTCGTTTGGTGTATCTGTAATCGTTTGTTTCTCTAGTCATTTTGTCTCTTTGTATTTGTTTTGTGTATTTGCCACTTTATGGTTTTTTAACATCTCTTTGTGGTTGTTTAGTGTTTCTTCCTAGTCATTGTGTGTTAGTTTGTGGATGTTTTTTCTCACTTTGTGGCAGTTGTGTTGTGTATCTGTAATCATCCTGTTTCTCTGAATGCATATACACTACTCACAAAAAGTTAGGGATATTTGGCTTTCGGGTGAAATTTATGGAAAACGTAAAAAGTTCACA
>JAUMHL010000011.1:1150436-1176414 GCA_032362345.1 Sandelia bainsii
ACTGGAGGTGAAGTCATTGGTGTACAGGGAGAAGAGTAGAGGGGAGAGGACACAGCCTTGTGGGGCACCAGTGCTGACATAAAATGGACATAGTAAAGCACAACTACCTCAAAACTGCACTTGAGTAAATGTACTTGATTACTTAAGACCAGTGGTTGAAGGAGTACTCATTTACTTTAGTAAAAGTAGCATTACTAGAGTGTACAAATACTCTCTTACAAGTAAAGTTCCTGCATTAAAACAAACACTTCTTTGAATTACTTAAAAGTACAAAGGCATTAGCTGAAAAATACTTTAAATACTCTTTATGCAGAATGTATCATTTCACACATTGACACACATGAATTAATGTGTACATTACTTTATTGTACCAGCCGGTAAAGATGGACAACACTGTTTTGATGATCATATGTTGTGATGAAATAATTTAAATTAATTTACATGTCGTTGAGTGGTTTGCAAATGTCTTATCTTGTAAAGTCTTATGATTATACTGTACGATAGGCTGTTATTAATCTGAATCTGAACTAGTAACTAGTTATCAAATATGTATGAAGTGGAATAAATGTACAGTGTTTGATTCTGACATATTAATCTAAAAGGATAACTGATCATTAGAAAACCATGTGCAGTGATGGTAACACAACTGAACACGTGTATCTTTTCATGAAAAACATGGTCATTCCTATGTGTGTCCACACTTTTGACTGGTAGTGTGTGTTGTAGCATAACTAGTGTCAAAACGTCTTTTTAATCTGCTGCAGGACAAAGACATGAAAAAAACGTGTTACTGGTTTTGCTTATTTAAACACATGGATTAGACAGTTGCCCCGCCCTCCTCTGCTACGCCATCATCTCCACATCAGGACTGACACGCCACGCGGCTCTTACGTCAGCAGCAGCACGCGGTGACTGCACGCCACGAGGGGAGGGAAACGGAGAAGGGGGGCACGCGGGGCGGCTATTGGAACGTCGCACGGTCTGTAACGGTTCCCGCCGCCGCTCCACCCGCACGAGACCGCTCCGGTACCGGACTGCGTGGACTCATCAATCCTCCGCCGCCGCGCGCGGAAATGAACTCCTGAGCGGGAAACAGGGAAACCATGGCAACGGGCTTTAGCATGACGCGGCCCGAGTGACGCACCGTTTTGTCCAGGTAAGAGTTGAGTTATTCACCGACAGATTTAAGGTGTTTACTGTGCGACAGGCTCGTTAATTAACTACATCTTTCATTGTTTATCTGCTGATTATTTTTTCGATTAATCCATTAATGATGTTTCTATAAAATGTCAAAAATTATTAAAAATATTTCTCACAAGGTGACATCTTTAACTGTCATGTGTAGTCCAACCAATAGATAAAACCCCCCAAATATCCTCAATTCAAAAAATGATCATTTGCCTGTTTTAATGATACTTTTAAACTTTTTTTTTTTTTTATTTCAGTAAATTGGAGAATTGGTTGATCTCACAGCAGGTGAAATTAACCAATTAAATTAAGACCCCCCAAACCAACATATAAAATACTGCTGAAACAGTAATAATCTACTGATATAATCATTTGTTTACCATTTTTAGTTTGGTGTGTTAGCACGCCAAATGTTAGCATATCATTTTCTTATTTGCGCTAAATACCAGAGCTAAGTCCACTGGAGGCTGATAAAAACAGTTGTTCCTGTTTCAATAATTAGTCATAAATGTTGACCTGATGAAATTTCATAGCACTTCATCTACATCTACAACGATACGTCGAGTAACTGATTAGTTGATTGACAGAAGTTAAATAATTAAATGGATTAAGCTTCTGAGATGTGATGATTTTAGGTCATATCTGATTAGCTTTTGGATTGTTTGAATAAATGTAACACACATTTTAATCAGTGGTATAACATGAATTTCAAACTATTTTGATAATAGTTTAGAGTCACCTAATTGCTGGTTTCATAGAGTCTATGTCTTTGTTGGTCGAACAAAACAAATAATTTGTGGACAACTACTTGAGATTTGTGAAATTTTAGCTGTCGCCGTAAATTCCTCCAGTTTTCGAGGTCTTTTTCAAACAAAATTCACCATTACTTGATTTCTAGTTCAGATGTGACTCATTTTGAATAAGCTTTTCAATTAGTGTTTATTAGATGCCACTGAGATAGTCTGAGGGCTATAAAGGAGGTAAACATAGAGAGAGAATCCACAGCCCAGACGTTTCTTTCTTCCTGCTCATCCACCCATATTTAAAATTCCTCTGCACAGGGTTGACCAGAGGACGCTGTCAGTGGGGTGGAAGATCCACGCTTCACTGAGCGATTAGCCTCACAGGAAAACACACACACGTCCTACTAATGTCAACAGGAGCTCCGTCGCCTGTTGGATTTGACATTAGCAGGACACGGGTGTGATATTTAAACATATATCAACACCATTTGTCTGTCATTAAACTGTGAGAATCGCTCAAACACACATTTTATTCAGTGTTAAATCTGCAGATTTCAGTCTCATTAAATGTTTATCTCTTCAAAATCAATTATGTAGCACTCACACACACTGACCCAGTTTTTACTCAGGTTTACTCGCTCTTTAAGACTGTGCGTGTGTCTGCACGTTTAAAGCGTCTTTTTCTGCCGCTGTCTCTTCTGCAGTGTTTCCTGATGTATTCCTGTTTTATCTTCCAGGTCTGCAGCTCCTCCCCGGTGAATCATGTCTTCCTCCTCGGAGATGCCCTACTTTTGTCCTCGCTGCGGTGACGACTCTCGTTTCTCGTCTGTACCTGAGCTCCGGGCTCACCTGGTCAGCCGACACACCTATGAGACCCTGCTGGTGCTGTCACAGGTAATTCGTAACTTGTGATTATTGTCATCATAGATTAATACGTTGATTATTTTAGTTGTTTGGTCAGAAAACGGTGGATTATGGACATCACAGTATCTCAGAGGTCAACTTATCGTCTTCAAATGTCTTGTTTTGTCCGACCACTCCTCCAAAACCCAGAGAAATTCAGTTTCTGTCATTTATGGTCTAAGATCAAGATTTCCTGCTTTTCTTCGTTTTCTGTCACGGTAAATAAAATATTTTTTGTTTTTTTGATGATTGGTTGGACAAAACAAAACATCTGACATGTACCGTTGGACTCTGGGAAACTATGACGGACAGTTTTCATGGTTTTCCCGATATATTTAGAATAAATGATTAATCAAAGCAAATCAGCAGATTAATCAATAATGTGTTCATAACCTTAGACAAAATTATTTTTGACAGACTTGTTACTAAGAAAGTAACTGAAATAACCAGTTGTAGTTCAACAAAATTGAAACTGATGGGAAAAATTCACTTGTATTTCCTTTGCACTGAGGGACTGGACTTTAATGTGACCGTGCTCAGAGAAACCTTGATCTCATGTTTCAGGCTCGAGTTAGAAGCTCCAGACGCGGTGCTCTCCTCCCACTCCCCGGTACATCTCTACCCCACACAGAGAGCTCTTCTGTGGTCTTAGAATCCCACAGCCTCCCTGTACCGCTAGCCTGCCTGGATCTCGCCTCCTCGTCTGCCTCCATGCGGCTACTCAGGGGAATGTTCGGCCCTTCGAGTCGTGCTCTCCCTTACTTTTCAGGACATCCAGAGAACCCCTACACGGCTCTGGCCCTCCCCGGCTCCGTGGGGCCTTTTCCTGGGACGAAACTCAGTGACGTGGACGTCCTGGACTTTGGACTGTCAGTGGGGATCGGGCTGGAGGAGCGCCTGGGGTTGGGGCTGGACTGTAAAATTAGCCGGACGTTTGCGGAGGTGGAGGAGAGGGTGAACCGCCGCATGGGCCGACTGAAGGTGGAGCTACAGAGGAGGGAGATGGAGCTTGAGCGTGAGAGGCGGGACGGGGAGCGACTTAGGAGTGAGAAGAAGGAGGTGGAGGAGAGGGCGGCATACCTGTCCAGACAGGTGAGGGGAGCTGACATGCTGCCTTGTACATGTGTCGTACATACTTGCAGCGATGTAGATGCTTTAACGGTGTTTTATTTTTATCCATCAGGTCTCAGCTGCCATGGAGATGATGGAGCGGTTAAAAAAAGATCTGCGAGGAAAAGACAAAGAGCTGAGTGAACGACAACAGTCAGTATCTCCAGTACTTTTACTAAAACTACACACATGTTGCAGTATTAACTCATTCACTGCATTTTCTTTTGTGCTGCAGCTGCCCAAGTAAAAACAATACAGAGAAAATAATGACTTTAATAATACTACTTTAACATTCAGGGAATATCAGTTCAGTAAATCTCTTATGATTTGCTGCTTGATAATCTTAACGTTACCTGAAGGTGAACTTGTTGTGGCTCTGAATACAGCGTGACACTGAAAACACTGAAGTACATTTAATCAACTGTTGTACTGGAGTGCGGATTTGAAGTACTTGGGTTATTTCCATTTTACTCCACTGCAATTCAGAGGGACATTGTACTTTTTACTTGACTATATTAATTTGACAACAATCCAGAGATATAATAGTCATCATTATAAATGAGTTTTTTTTAACTTTTGGTACTTTTAGTATATTTTGCTAATAGTTTTGTATTTTTCCTTAATTAAAGATTCTAATGCAGGACAGTCACTTGTAAGTATTTTTACTTTGTCGTAATGATACAAGTTCAATAGTGTGAAAATACTAGTGAAATACTTTGGTGACTCATTTGGATTGATGCAGCGAGAAATCAGTTTTTTTTCTAGTGCTTTTGTACTTAAAGTAAATTTTAGATAAAGCACTTAGTGCTTCAACTTGAGTAAAGAATTTGAAAGAGTACTTCTGCTTATACTGTAGTACTTGCACAAGTTTTTATTTTAACTAGTTTGATGGTACAAAAATACAACAACAAACTACTTGTCATTCCCCCTTTTTTTCTCCAGGCCCCTGCTGCAAATAGCACATTCTGCAGTAGTTTAACTGACTGTAAGGTTTAAACTGGTCCATAATTATTTGTTTACAGCAACGTCACTGAGTTTATATCATTATTTGGCCACAATAGGAACCCATCCGTAGTGAAACACTATTTATTTCTACCACTGCTTACAGTAAGACGTATTTATTTAATGGTTAAAATATAGAGTGACCCTAATCTTGTAGTCTACAATTTGTTTCTTTAACTGAGCAGTGATGGCAGCTGCAGTAAACAGTATAATATCCTCCATCATATAACGCAGCATGTCTGAACTCCAGCTCATAACGTGCTGAACAGAGAAACGCAACACACAGAGGACACGTCATGTTTAGTCTGCATCACTGGACACACTCGCCCGTGGTTTCCTGTGAGGATTAATATAAGATGACAGTGAGGCAAAGCAGCCCTGAGGGTGTGTGTGTGTGTGTGCTTGTGTTTGTACAGCCAGACGCTTCATTTATCTGCATATATGTGCATATTGTGTTTTATCCATGTGGGTTTTTATTTGACATTTATATCAGCATCAGAAGCTTTATTTATATATAACACAATAACTATATATAATTGTTATATAATAATCATGTTACACAACATGCAACTTTGATTTTTATTATTAATTAAACAGCTTATTATTTTGTCAATTATTCAATTGTTTGGCCTGTGAAATAAAAAAAAAGACAAATACCAGGCACAAAATGTAACGCTACAACACATTGTCTAATGTGTCCAAAAGAATTATTAAATTAATATTATTAAATTATTCAGTTTATTATAATATACAACAAAGATAAGCAGCAACTGAAAATCTGGAACCTGAACATGTGCAGAATTGAATTAAATCACTAACTGGTTAATTGTTTTGTCTCCTATTTTTATTTTGTATTGATTGGCGTTGATTAATTTTTAAATGTGTATGCTTCTTTATTATACATTTCATTTTCAGATGTGTTTGTTTTGCAGGGAGATGGTGGACATTGAGCATTTTCTGAGGGAGACAGCTGAAAAAGAGGCTGAGGCTAAATCCAGGCTGCAGGTGAAGCAAAGATCGTCTGTTCCTGCCTGTTTCACAGCTTCTTTTTGGTTTCTGGGTTACTAAGAGTAAGACAAACACTGTTGTTGGGTTTAGTTAGATGAATGTTCAGGTCTAGTGGCTAAAACACTCAGTTTTGTTCGCTAACTGTTACACTTAGTGGATAAAACCTTTTTTTCAGGTTATAACAATTCAGTCTGGTGCCGTTTTTGAGGTAGTTCATTAATCTATAGCTTTGTGGCTACAGTTCTTTCATGTTAACTAATTGTTTAGTTTATGAGGTAAAGATAAAGTCGGCTAATTGTTCAGCTGCCATTTAATTCAATTTAGTGCATAAAACTCCTTTTTTGTCAGTTAGCATATTAACGCTTTACCTTAGCTTTCAAAAGTTATGTGTTGTTTTTTTTTTTCCAGTTTACTAAATGTACTACTAAATGTTCAATTTAGTGGATATTTTTATGGTTAACCTCAGTTTGGGAGCTAACATTTCATTTGGGTATATGAGTATAAAATATTTTGTGGTCAAAGTAATTCAGTTTGAGACATTTTTTATAGTTAGCTTTCTCACCTTTATCTTACCAGCTGAAATAAATTGTTTTGAATTGAACTGTTTTTTTTTTTAATAGGTTACCAACCCACTAAAGTTGGTGGCTAACACAGGGTATTGGTTTCTGTAGCTCATTATACCATTTAATAGAAGCTGGGACAGTGGTGCAGTAGCTTGGGCAGTTGGCAATTGTTCATTGTCTATAAACCCCTGTGTTGGCGGTTCGTGTTCCGGTCCCTCCCCAGGGCCGGTCCAAAGCCCCGTGAGGAGGGTTGCGTCAGGAAGGACGTTCAGCATAAAAATCCTTGACAAATCACATATGTGGAGTGATACACTGTGGCGACCCCGAAAGGGAGCAGCCGAAAGAACTTACTTTACTACCATACCATTTAATAAGCTGTTCAGTTTCTTAGTAAACAACTGACTTTACTTCTACTTTATCTTTTCCTATCCTATCAGTTTGGTTGGAGTATTTAACAAACAAATGTTATCTTTTGATTGCAGGTGTTTATCGAGACGCTGCTGGAACGAGCCGACCGAGCAGAGAGACAGTTGCTGCTCCTCGGTTCGCACAACCACTACACACACCACCACGACAAATACACACACGCAGACGTATATGCTGACACATACATACTCACGCGGGGATACACACCTGTACCTATCCGAGCAGGACGCAGTCTGGATGGTAGCACTGACGACATCATCACAAACAAGATGCAGGAAACCATCGGCAACCGGGTGAGAAACAGTTATTTACAAAATGTCCAGCTTCAGTTTTATAGTTTAGTTTTAAATTAAACCTGTTCGTGACAATGAATGACAAATGCAGGGAGGCTTTTATGGAGAGAAAAGAGTAGAAATATTATTTCCACATGACATGCAACAACACCCAAATCTTTTATGTCACAATTTCCTCGCTTTGAGTGCTCCCATGCATTCAAACCACAAGTTCCACTGAGGATGTCAGGTGCTAATTAACCCCCCGAATGACTGCTCTAGGATTAGCTAACCAGGATGAACTTTTCTTCTCATTCTACTTCATCCTCCTCTTCTTCCAGAGGAGCTACAGTGTTTCAGACTCCTGCAAACTGGGAGAACAGCTGTACAGCCACCACCAGTACAGGTACCCGAACACATCAGAGACTGTTGGACCATGACAGAGTTTGAAGTAGAGTATGAACTGAATGGAAGATTACAGTAATTCAGTGTCACACGTTTTAAGGTTTTAAACTGTTTCTCATTTTTCTTTGTTTATCTTTCTAATGTATCCTCTCTCAGTGGTCTGTCTGGTCGTATGCGGACCTTGTCTCTGGGTTCAGGGGGATGGGACTGTGACAGGGGGTCAGTCCACCTCCAACCCCACCACTACACTCCACCTTGTGGAAGAGGAGGCGAGAGACTCTGGTACGTGCAAGAGCGTTGTGCTGCTGATGAATTTTGAGCCATTAGGTCCAATAAAATAAACAAAACCATGAGAAGAAGAATGGTAATCAGCATTGTACAGTTTTTGTAATGATAATATTGCACAGACATCTATTTTGAAGGTCCAGCCTTGATTTTAGGCGTCAGGTTAGACTCAGGTTTATTTTAATAACAGTCCCTGTCTAAGAAAAACAAGGATGTGTGTGCATTGGTGTCTACGTGAGGATAAAGTTGCTAATTGCTTTATGTGGTTCAAAACAGGATTACAGCAAGAGGAGGATTGGACATTTAAAATGAGATTCAACAATATAAAGTAATTATAAATTGTAAATGTTAAAGTCTTTTCATATATGTTTGTTATTTATTAGTCTTTTATTATCTATACCTTCGCTTATTATACAGTTATTATTCATTTGGCTTTATGTTGAGGTTGTTGTCTTTTCCATTGTCGTTCTTCTTCTGTGTCTCCAGGGTTGGGGAGGGAGAATGGGGGAGAACGTGGAGCAAAGGAAACCGTCGTCACCACAGCACTGAGGAAGAGGAGGAAGACGAGGAGGAGGAAGAAGAAGCACTTTGGACCAGTGCTGAGATGAGGAGGGTCATCTTCTCCAGGACACACACACCTGGTTCAGGTAAACTCCTCCCTCTGCCTTGTACTTGTTTGTTTTTCCTTTTTCTCACTAAGGATTTGTTAGTGTAACACTTCCAGTGACTTTTTCACAATAAAAGCCTCTTCTTATCCTTACAGATGCTCCCTCCTCCCTCTGCTCCACCCCTTCCCATTGTCACGGCAACAGACAGCTGGGGGCGGACACCTTGAGGTTGAGGGCGGGTCTTTTCTGCGTCTTTCCGTATTTGGACGCGCGCTCTTTGCTGCGTGCGGCCGAAGTCTGCTCTGATTGGCGGTTCGTCGCTCGGCACCCGGCGGTTTGGATACGTCTTCGGCTGGAGAACGGCCGAGTGTCAGCCGAGGTAGAAGAGCCTCCATCTTCATACATACATATACATATTTATTGTTATGTTGACACAAACCTGTCCTTTAACAAATCCTTCATCATGAAGGACCTAATGTTCAGTTTTTGTTGAAATTGTGGAGGCTGTAGTTTGCTGTTGGTCCAAGCTCTTTTCTTTTTTTTTTATGAAACTAGGCCACATAACAATAATAATAATATGATAGTAATACTCACTGCCCTGTGCACATGGGATTTGTTGACTGTAAAACAAATATAAAATATAACAAATACTTCTATGTTTTGTTGTTGTTCCAATGTGGTGCGTAGTTCCTGATCACTCTGTCTCAGTGGTGTACTCAAACCCAGTCTGTGATTCTCCACAACCTGAAACCTCGAAGCAGACGAGCCAACGAGACGCGAGAGGATTACCACAGGAACACGCGGTAACACACACACACACACACACACACATGCATTGAATGCCTAACCCTAACCAAAACCTAACCCTAACCCTAAAACCCGGTCTTAACCCCCAAAACGCTATTTGAAGTTGTGAGGACTGGCTAAAATGCCTTCATAAGAATGGTATTAAAACAGAATTAGTCAACAAAGGGAAGTAAAGACATGTGCGCACAGACATTCTTGTTTTTACATATGAAAATGCATTACCCAGCTCCTAAACCTATCATAAACAAAATTCTAACCTGAACCCTTAAGTCCCATGTCCTTACAACTGTCTAAAACTGGTCCTCACATATATACCAATACACACATACAGAGCTGTCAGGGATTAACACTGTTAAGTGCTGCACACTGGGAAAAATGCTTCTATTTTTTATTCAATATTTTAGTGAAAATGTCTATGTTGCCATGGTAACTGTATCTAATTTCAGCAAGAGGGCCTCTGTTATGTTGTTGTTGGTCAGAACAGATGACAGAGGGATTAAAGACGTTAACATAAACACATAGCTCAGACTGAAGAAGCTACTTGGACGAGTGGTGAAACGTTTCAACCTAACAAGAAAGAAGTCCAGTTGCCATGACTGAAGTGCATTGTGGGTATCACAGTCCAGCTGTCTGAGTGTGTTTTGTCTCTCAGGGGCAGTGTGGAAGTGGGGCTGGAGGCTCTGCTGTGGTCAGCAGGGGGCAGCCTGCTCCACCTGTCTGTGTCCCAGTGCCCTCACATCCTCACTGACAGGACGCTGTGGTTGGCCAGCTGCTACTGCAGGAACCTGCAGACGCTCACATACAGGTAGTGAGTTCTTCACCTGTTCACTTTGTTTACCTGTCTGTTCGACTCATCACCTGTCTCATCTGTCTGAACATGCAGGAGTACTTCAGATCCTGTTGGTCAGGAGGTTCTCTGGGCCCTGGGTGCAGGCTGCAGGAACATCAGTAGCCTGCAGGTGGCACCAGCTCACCCCTGGTCAGTACAAACACCTGTTGTACATAAAGATAATTTATTCATTTAAAAGAAAGCGTCAAAGAAATTTTTTAAGGCCTGAAGAGGTAAAATTATCTAATTATCACAACAGATTAGAAATAAGAGAGAATTCCAAAATCTGAAGAACTTTATCTTCTTTACTCTGTAATCATCTGACAACCCCTTATATTTATATTGTGACCTTTTCAAGGGGCCTAAACCCGAGATTGGGAGAAACTAACTGTATATAAAGTAGATAAAACCAGCTCCACCTCAAGCAGCTACAGAAATAAAATGCTGAAGAATTGCATGCAAGAGTATTAATAACCTAGTAACACGTACGTTCAGTGCTCATACAAGCTGATCCAGGCTAATAATACTTGTGTACTTTAACTCCTGATACTTAAACTACCTGAACTGTACATTTTCAGTATATTTACATTGTTGCATTTTCCTCTCAGCCAACAACCGACTCGTTTTGGAGACCGTTGCTTGCAGATGATTGGCCGATGTTGGCCACACCTCCTCACACTCGGTGTGGGTGGGGCCAGCTGTGGGACTCAGGGATTGGTTGATATTGGTGAGTGACAGTAAAAAATACATTATACAAATGTATAATTGTATAATGTATTTATATATTTTTTTAATTATTTAATTTTTTACATTTTGATTCAACTTCTTCGTAATGATATGACTGTAAGCGTTGGCTGTGTGAGGGCTTAATAATAATGGAATTTTTTTGGTGGTGTTTTGGTGCCAGGTTACAAAAATAAAATAGCAAATCTGAGATTAGTTGGAATATAAACAAAGAAAATACAATCACTTACAAAAACTAATTCTAGGTACTAAAGTTACACAGAAAAATGGTAGTGAGATATGATATAATAGGAAGTAGTAACAGTTATTACTTCTGTGTGTGTGTTCTGTCTGCAGTTCGTAGCTGTGCTCACCTGCAGGTGTTGGAGTTGGAGCGCATTGCCGACCTCGGCCTGCAGGCGGCGACAGAGCTGTGTAAAGCTGGACTGACGGATCTGCAGAAGCTGATCCTGACGCACACACCTGTGAGCGGTCAGGCCATCCTGCACTTTCACAGTGAGACGCTGTTCTTCTCAGTGTGAAACACGCAGTTATTTATCATCATTTCAACAAATAAATGATTAATAAACTTCCCTCTGTGTGTGTGTGTGCGCAGATATGTGCGATAACATCAGGTCTATAGTGGTCGAGGTTTCAGCGTCAGACTACTTTGAAGAGCCCGACACTCAGGAGGCTCAACACCTGTTTGGAGAAATTATCAGCACACTAAAAGTGAGTGTGAATTCACAGTGGAACCTCTTAAACACAGTGAAACTCTTAAACACAGTGTCTATATGATGATGTGTTTTCTGCTGCTGCAGGTTCTTCAGAAGCGTCCAGGGCTGTGTGACGTCCTGCAGGTTAAAGTCGAAGGATTGTGTTAACCTCGACACACAATCACACACACACACTTGGACTATGTCTACATTAAGCTGGTTAAAGTCTAAATGACTGTTTTGGTGTCAAAACGACGCGAGTATCTGCAGTCAAAACGCCAAAACGTATAATTCTCCTTATACTGAGGAGCCAGCCACAGAAAACAAGTGAAGACGACACAGTTTACAATTTCCATTTCCGCTCCACTCATTGTTTATAGTGAGCAGACAGCAGGAATTACAATCAAAGATTAGTAATGACAAGTTATTTAACCAACTTAAACAACACGTCGTCGCTGTTCTTCACTATCTTAGTTCAGCAGAGAGGCGATCGTGTCCAGAGCAAGAGGTGCCTCAGCCCTGTCTCCTAAAACTTATGTTTCTATACAAATATAAACTGCAGCCACATCATGTTTTCTATTAACATAATGTACATAAACTATATTCCAAAAGTATTGGGACAGCCGTCTAAATCAGTGAATTCAGTGCACAAAGCAAGGTCCATAAGGACATGGATGAGTGAGTTTGGTGTGGAGGAACTTGACTGGCCTGCACAGAGCCCTGACCTCAACCCGATAGAACTTTTTTGGGATGAGACCTTCTCGTCCAACATCAGTGCCAGACCTCACAAATGCTCTCCTGGAAGAATGGTCAAATATTAATAGTAAACACACTTCTAAACCTTGTGGACAAACTTCCCAGAAGAGTTAAAGCCATTAAAGTTCATATGTGTGTAAAGGCAACGTTTTATAGTGGCATCTTAGACATTATTTATGAGTCTGAGTATAGATTGTGTACCAGGTTCATTACGGTTTCAGTCCATATAGACATTTCTCCTATCAGTCAACCAAATATGTTGTTAGTTACCAGCTACACCCTTTTGCTGTTTTGAGAATCTGACTGACCTAAAACCACATGACCACTTATCCAAACCACTTCTGTGCATGTAAAATTATTTAATTTGTTACGTACTTTACACAAACCCTGACAAAGGGCCGAAATACGTTGGTAAAGTAAAGTTCTTGTTGTTGTGTTTCCAGAGTTTGATCACTGATATATCCGCTCCATTTCCTCACACACACTACAAAACCAAACCAACTTTGTGATATTTATCGGAGCTCACTAGGACACATTTGATGAAGGAGGCAGTAATACACTCAGTTGTCAGTTTATTAGGAACACCAAGCTAAAAGTAATCCAGTCTAATCCAACAGTCCTGCAATAAATCCCCCTTCATGAAGGTGTTAGTGTTTAGATTGATTCAGAAAGGTGTTTGAGGCTGGAGGCTGTTTAATAGACACAATTAAGGTCGGACACACGTTGTTTTTAATTTTATTTCCACATAATCAGCAGGAACTTTAAAGAGAGAAAAAGTTAATAAAATAATCAAAAAGTTACTGTAATAAAACTGTTAAATCAAGCGAGTCAATTAATCTAATGGTCAGTGTACAGAGAATTAAATGCCAATTTATTGATAAACATTTAATCAAGTTGCTGGATCAAGAACATACAGTTAAGTAGTATAATGGTCCTGGTCCTTAAGCTTCCTTGCCAGTCCCTTAATTTTACCCGAACCACTTTATACCACATTATGTGTCTATCTTTAATCCAAGAAAACGTGTCACAAAACTCGTTTTCTACCATCTGAAAGTATTTTTTTAATCTGTATAAAAGAAAATACTTTATCCTCTGTAATTTCAGGAACCTTAATCTCCCTTAACAGAACCCTTTATCTTAAAAAGATCATTTAGTCTTAACTTAGCTTTCGACAAAATCTGAACAAAACCCTCATTCGTCATTAACAAATCCAATTTTACCTCAAACTATTTTTCTTTCTTGGCAAATCCAGTCACCCCCTTAAAATAACCCTTATTCTCCACTAACAAGTCATTTAGTCATAGCTCTAGCTTTATGCACCCTACCCTTCAAACTAACAATAAGGATTCTGAAAAAATCCTTATTCTACCCTTACAAAGCCGTAATTGTTGTTATGAAGTCCTACTGTAAGTTTTCATAAATCCCTTAGTTTTACCTTAAGAATAAGCACAAGCCCACATACAGGTGTGCACAAATATTTTTCCACACGACACATCGACACACACGCCAAAGACGTCAGTTGCAGACGTGCTGGAGTTGTTGATGAATCCGTCACATGTCTTTAAACATCTTTACAGAACTTGCAGGTGCTAAATGTGTTGTCTTACCATCAATAAATAAATTTTCATCAGTTTTAAGAGACTGTTTGCGTCATTGATGAACCACCCGCTCCATCGCTTTACAGCACAAAACAGGCCAAGAACAACAGTGTTCATGGGATATTATTGATTGACTAATAATCTGATTGGTGTGACACACAGATCACAGCTTCTTCTCTCTGGGATATTAAGTAATTATTGTGTTACAGGTATAATTCTTAAGTTGACCTACTGCTCATATTGGTTATTAACCCTGCTCCTTTATTCCAGGGTTCAAACAGTCATGGTGCCGTGCTCACTGACAGCTGTTTCTGCCGATTCAGCAGTCGACAAATCACAGCACAGTCAGCCTAGAGAAAGAACGGAACCTCTGAGGTGACTACAGCTACAAAAACCACATCTTAAAGACTAAACGTATAAATGAAGCACAACTCTCGACACCCCTGAAATGTTCCTGTATGTCTTATTAGAAGGTTTGACCCACGTGAAAACCTGGGCTACCTGACAGTGTCTTTGTTTTTTTAACAGATTTGTTGGGTCTATAGATGTTGTTTTCTCTGGAAAAAGGCGATGAAAAAATGACCACAAAGAGATGCAAAATGAATCACAAATACACTGAAGTAAAGACAAACATGAATAGAAACAAAGAGTGTAGATACGCATAGTGACCACAAAGAGACATGACAAGTTTTGTTGTTGTTTATTTATCTTTTGTAGTTGTTTTGTGCTGAGGATTACTGTGTGCGTGTGTGATTAAACAAGCAGAGATAAGCTCCAGTGAGACAAATGCCAAGTGCAAAGGTTGTCGTGGGATGTGTGCGTTTGTACTCCCTGTACCTGTGGGCGTGAGTGAGCAAACAACCTTTAACCCCGCCGAAGGACAGGGAGTGAGCATGTGATGGCGAGGGACGGCTTGTAAACGATGCGTGTGAGAGAGAAAGAGTGAGGAGCTACAGGGGTAACGAGTGTGTGTTCTGCGTTGTTGTCACCATGGTTTTCGTCAGACGGACAACGCTTCTTCGTTACCTGCTGCTGACGGCCATGCTGGCTCTGCTCCTCTTCATCAGCTCCTTCTGGCTACGTGAGTGTCACTGAAACCGGTCGACCATGCTGGCTCCCCCTCCCTTCATTTGATTGGAAAGTGACTTTACTACAGTACTTAAGTACAGCCCCATTTCCAAAACAAAAGTGTGGATGCTGTGCTAAATGTTGATGAAAACAGAGAGAAAGACAACATACGGCTGCAGAATTTTGGATTAACTGAAGGCTTTTTATTGGGACATCCTGTTATCAGTGAATTACAGTAGTCCAGTCTAGAAGTAACAAATGCATGGACTAGTTAGTTTTTGCAGTACTCCACAGTCTCATTTACTGAGTCTGTCCCACACTTAAAAGCACTTTTATAATATTTAGAATTTACACTAGCATCATTTTGATTTAGTCAGTCCTAGAATTTGGGTTTAGTGAAACCGTTGTGCAAAAAGTGTCACTTTACTTCTAAATAATTAATGAATTATAGTGGTAGTAATGAAAAACTGTTATGTTGTAACTGGTTTTTGTTTTCTTCAGCGCAGGGTGGAGTCAGAGACTGTGGCACCGCCTGGCAGCCGTGTTTGAGTTTTTACCGCCAAATGGTACGACTAACATACATAAGTTCATCATCGGTTCCCAACTTTAACCTGAAAGAACTTGAGAATTTCAAATCATAACAGCTTCATCACACAAACCAAATTTGTCAGTTGTCTCCGGACCAGTTGTGCAGGAAGTGAAACACCTGGAGTGAGCTTTTACTGTGAACATAGTTACTGATAATGAGCTGCTTCAATTTTTGACCTAGAAATAATTCAGAATCTTAAATATTATACTTCACTTTAAGAACATTTTCTTTATTTTTATATTTCAGCCCAAACCTCCGCTGGTTCCCGAGGGGTGGCTGGACCCTGGTGGACCCCCGCCCCTGATAAAGGAGTGTCCCGGCCAGTCGTTTCAGACCGGGCGCCTGCTGCTGTATTTAAAGTCCAGTCTGTCGGACGATGACGACATCCTGCTGGAGCCGTACCTGCAGAGCTGGGATCAGCTCCTCAAGTACAAACAAGTGTTGTTTTTTTTAAAGGGACAGTTTAACATTTGGGGAAACACACTTATTGCCTTTTATTACTGAGAATTAATATCCAGATTGATACGATTCTCGTAATGTTAGCTTAGCATAAAGACTGGAAACAGAGGGAAGCAGCCAGCTGTTCACATGATGAAATCTGCATTTCAGCACCTCTAAAGCTCACTGATTTTAACCTTTGACCTTTTTAACCACACATACAACAGTGATCTGATGTACACACGCTTCAGTTTTTGTCTGTTAGGCTAGCTGATTCCAGTCTTTATGCTAAGCTAAGAGTGTTACCAGTCTGAACGTTAACTGTCAGAGAAAAAGAGGAGGAACACAATTTGTACTTTTTAAGATATATTTAAATATATTTAGTATAATAACACATTCATGCAAGGAAGAAAACACCAGTGCTTGCTGGAAGTACCCAGTACCTCAGTGTGGAAATACGCTTTTCAAGTAAAAAGGCTGAATTAAAAATTGTACTACTTCATTACTGTCCTGCTTAAAGTACAAAAAGTAAAAGTTACACAAATGCAGTTTAGAGATGACTTTCTTTTCTCTTTCTCTTCAGGTTTATGGAGTCTCTTGGGACGATGGTCGGATTCTTCTCTCAGAAGGTGAAAGAAAAAGTCGTACGGATACGAGAGCTGTTGCTCAAACACAGTGCAGAGGCTCATTGGAAGCGTGGTCCAGCTGACCGCTCCGGACTACAAACCCCAACATCGTTTGGACTACAGAACGGGGTGAGACACAGTTTGTGGCAGAAAGTTGCTTATGATGATGATATGAAAACATTAAATTTAGAGCCCTTTTTAAAAATTTTCTCTTGAGGCGTATCGTTCTGTTCGCTCCATGGTGGAGGCGGAGTTAAAAACGGGCGTGGTCAGCTTCTACCATCGTACAGATTCAGGCTGCAGGACGCTGCTGCGGCTGCATCGGTCTCTGCTGTGGCTGAAGCTGATGTTGGAGGGTCTGGCTGAAGGACCAGACGCAGACGGACAGTACAAAACACCTGGAGAGCTCAGCAGGTGAGAACCTTGTCACTACATGTATGTACATGTATCCAACTGTTTTAATGTGCATTTTACAATTTGTGAGGAAAAAAGAAAACACAAAAAAGGTTCTTTATGTTTAGCCAAGAACCAAAACTCCAATACTTTCAGTTTTCTGTGATACAAAACAGAAAAAAGAGCAAATCAACAAATAATGTTTGGTATCGTGAACACAATATCTAAGGAACATTTGGAGGAAATTCCTTCAGCTTTGGCACAACTTTCAACATGCACTCAAAGATTAACTAATTAGATATTGGTGGCCAAAGGTCAAAGGCCAAGGTCACACCACCAGAAGAACCATAACCCAAAAATTCAGTTTACTGTGATGTTAAAAAAGCTGCAAATCCTCTCATTTGAGCAAGAGAAACAAACAGATTTTTGGAATTTATGTTTATGATTTGTCCCCTAAAATCAGATATTATTATAACTAACATTACTGCCTATGCAGGATAGCAGAAAACAATTAAGACATTTGTAAATTAATATTTGTCTTCCCCCCCTCAGGGACGCCTACCAAGTAGCTTTGGCCCCCCACCACCCCTGGGTGCTCCGTCAAGCCTCCGAGCTCGTCTTCCTTGCTCTCCCAGACAGGCAGTACTTTCTGCAGCTGGTGTGTGTTCAGAACCAACAGGAGGCTGCACCTGTGCTGTGGGTCATCATCCACGCCCTGACGCTGGTGCACACGCGAACTCAGCGAATACTGGCTGAACACGGCATGCTGGAGTTGCCCTGAGGGCCTGATGGTACGTACTGATACAGCTAAACCAAAAGAACTGAACTTCAGAAACTCCAAGCGGCTGCTAGTACTTGTATGAACTGTCTCATTTTTTCTCTTTTTTTCCAGTTATGTACTGAATGAAATAACATGTTTTAGGTTTTCACGCAGTATCGTTTATTTTGGTCACATATGCTGAATGTCATAGCAGACAAGCTCACATTTTTCACAGTGAAGCACAGAATATAAAGCAGATCGAGCTTCATTTTGCTTCAGACATAAAAATGAAAAAAAAAAAAAAACATGCACTTTAAGGCACCATATGCTGCATTCAGGACCATGTGGGATTTAGTAGCGTTCTAACATCACATTCATTAGGGAAACCACGTTTACAAAATAAATGAGATATTATTAAAGAATTCAGGGGTTGATAGGATGAATTTAAACTCAGTCGGTTCCCAAGTTGAACCAACTTTGAACCAAAACTAGCACCAAGTTTGCATTGGTCAAAGGGGCATTAAAGGAAACGTCGTATTTCCCACCTACTGTGAATGCAACATTAGCTGTGGCTACAGTAGAATGAGAGTTAAGGTACATTCTATTAATTTTAACGATAAATGAAGCAACACAGCGAGAAATTCGGAGCATTATTAAAGGTTTGTGTTTGGATGACAGATATTTACATGAGCTGAAGCAGGAAATACAAAAACACACAACTCTACAAAGCTGTTTGACAACGTTTCTCACTCAAATGAAAAGCCACAGTACAGGATTATAGTAAATTAAAACTTCTTTTTTTTAAGTCATTAACTGATTCTTATTTCACAGTTTTATTTCTGGCTAATGATTTTTATCCAGATGATGTGTTTAAATTGTTTTGTCCAATCAAATCACCAACTAAAAGATGTTTAATTTACAAGTAAACCAAAGAAAAGCACCAATATTGATTTCAATAGGGAACTTAAAACAGTTCAAGTTACATAAACAGCTATTTTCTTTCACCTCAAATGTTTAACACTGTGGCTGATAAAATACCCAGAAACATAAAAAACTTAAGTTAACTGATTTTTCCACTAATCATCTAATCAGTTACTTGTTTAAGCACTTTTTTTTAATGGTTTTGTAAAACTGTTACATCACTTCTTATTTTTCAATATTAATACTCAAACTACAGACATTTACTAATATAATTATTATTTATTCATTTTCTGTTGATCGACACTGTTTTTTTTAGGTAATTTGTTTTATTTTTGCTAATAAAAAGTAGGACTGGGTATCATTTCAGTATTAATACCAAAAAATAAATGGTTAACTGATTAATTATTTAACCAATATTTTGTTTTTTATCAAACCTCAAGCTTGTTGTTGCTTTAACGTTTTAAATACTAGTGCCAACACAATACAATGCCTTGAAAAAGTGTTCATACCTCTTGAATCTGTAAAAAAATTTGAACACCATGTATAATTTTCCTTCCACTTCACAATTATGCGTGACTTTGTGTTGGCCTGTCGCATAAAATCCCAACGTAATACATTTGTTCTTATAACATGGTAAAATGTGTGTATAAATACTTTTTCAAGGCACTGTAACTGAATTTTAGTATTTTTAGCATTTTTGTCTCCAATAACTATTTGTTAAACTGTTTTACCAATTTTTTTCTGGGTTACCATTTGATTAATACCAAAATACTAATATTAATTTCCTGTTGTATTAATTGGGGTATTTTTTGACATTTTTCAGCATCTGAATTTCAGTATCAAAACGAAAACAATACTTTTTTAAAAGCTACGTTCCCATTACAGCTGAAGTGTGTTTTTTTATTAACACCTGTAATGTGAACGTAGCCAAAGTTCTCAACTGTAAAAAAGTTTGACTACAAGCAGCTGTATGAGACCTTTATTGTCCCTTTTCAGGACGTGGATGGATTCAGGAATGGGTTTTCTTCTTCCCGGTGGCTCTTCATGTGTGTTTTCAGACAGTGGCCCTGAGTAAAGGCTTTATCACACAGAGTGCACTTGTACGGTCTCTCTCCGTTGTGGGTCCTCATGTGGACCGTCAGGTGCTCCTGACGAGAGCACGCCTTCCCACAAACGCTACAGACGAACAGCTTGATGCCTAAGTGGCTCCTGACGTGGTTATTCAGATGAGTCTTGCGTTTAAAAAAGCGACCGCACTCGGAGCAGCCGTACGGCGCCTCGCCGGTGTGAACTCGCATGTGGGCCCTCAGCTCGCCGTTAGATATGAAGCCCTTGCTGCACACGATGCAGATGAACGGCCTCACGTTGCTGTGGGTCTTCATGTGAGCTGTTAAACCACAGTTTGACACGAATGTTTTGCAGCAGATATCGCAGAGAAACGGCCGGTCTCTGACCGTGTGGATCTTCTCGTGCGACTTCAACGTACCAAGAATTTTGAAGCGCTTACCGCAAACCTCACAGCCGTAACGCCTCTCCCCAGAGTGAGTCGCCTTGTGGCGGGTTAGAGATCGGATGTCGTAAAAGGCCTTACCACAGACGTTACAGAGATATTTGTCTCTACCTGTGTGCACTTTGCTGTGAGCTTTGAGCTGTGCCTTCAGACCGAACGCCTTGGGGCAGATATCACACTTCTGTGGTTTATCCACCACATGGACCCAGCGGTGAACACTCAAGCTGGACATGTGAGCAAAGGTTTTGTGGCAAACGTCACATCTAAACGGCCTGTTTCCTGTGTGCAGGGTGGTGTGGCTGTTGAGGCCAGTGATGGTGAAGAAAGACTTGCCACAGTACAAACAGTCATGAGTTTTTTGGTAGTTTTTAAGATGTCCCTGTAACTTTTCCACAGATTCGAAATCCTCTCCGCACACTCCACAAACACACTGCGGTTCGCCCACGTGACTCCAAGCATGTTTGATCAAGCTGCCCAGCACCCTGTACCAGACTCCACAGACTTTACAGGGCGTTTTACTCTTCTCCACAACAAAGGTTTTGGGCCCTCGCCTCATCATCTTCTTCGTCTTTGGCGGCTGCAGCTGAGGATCTGGTTTCCAGTCATCATCCCCGTCACCTGCCTCGTCCTCCACTTCACTCTCAGCGGCATCATCAGCTTCCTCCATCTCCTTATGCTGCTGCTGTGATGTTGAGCTGCTGGGTTGAACGACGACTCTGTTGCCGTCTGCATCCTGAGCAGGGCTGCTGTGGTGAAGAAATTAAAAATCACTTGATCATTTTCTCTCTCGATTTTAAATGAAAAGCAACGAATGTATATACGCTCTCTTAGTCTAAGTAGTTTAAAACAAATTTAAATGAACTTATCAAAAATATTTTTTATTATTGGCCAATATATATGCATCATTCTCTCTCTAATATTAATATCAGCCTCAGTTGATACTTTGTGATACCCTTCTCCACCCTGAAACTGAGATGTTTTTTCCTCATGTAACAAATCCCTGCTGAATATTTAAATAAAATAACTAATAACAGTTAAATCTATTTCCTGTACTATTTTTCCTATTTGGATTTTATGTCGGTCTCATAGTAATCAGTTGTGTCAGGAGGTTGTAAAATTACCTTGAACCGAGTCTGGTGTCATCATTTTTCACCCCCACAGCAGCAGTGGACAGAGATTCATCATTTCTCTGTAAAAGGCAAAGCTCTTCATCCTCTTCTTCCTCTCCGGTCTACAAGAGTTTGTTCCCAAATTAATGTTTTTTTAAGACAACACAGTGTTGTTAGTGTTCATTTAGTGTGTAATTTATAGATTTTGTCCTGAGATCAAACATCTATGTTAGTTTTAGCCATTTAGTCATTTTAAAATGTTTTAGTTTAATAAAACTATTATAGAAACTTTTATAAACCGTTAATAGATTGTAAACTATCATTTCCATGAACCACATAAAGAACATTTATAACAAGCTCAGTACTAGAGTTCTACTCACAGCACATTTTCAAACCCAAAACCAACACCACACAACACGCATATTTAAAAACCAGCTAATATTGCAAATAAACTACATTTAACTGCGCGGAGTTGAGAAATCAAGATGTTGGTCATTGTACTGTGGTACATCAGTATAATAACTGCACATTAGCCTTGAGACACCCCAGTTATTGAAACATTAGTTTTATGGACAAACTATTTAAGGTTAGTGTGCAGTTATTTCGCTAACTGCTATTAATGACACATTAATTAATAAAGGTTGTTAGTTTGTCCAAATACCTTTGAGTTACTAAAATTAGGGGTCAATGAATATAAATGCTTGCGAGTCTTAAACATTTTTTTCAACCAAACACCTTGGTAGCGTTACTGTAGACGATGCAGCATTAAGAGAAGATATGAAAAGCTGCTACAGCGTCTACCTTCACTCGGATGTAGAGGGCTGATTGTCCTGCTCCAGTGGACTTCATGGTCCTGCAGATCTCCGCTGGTGTCATAGTCTTTACTCTGAGCCTCTGGAGTCTCCTGCCTCTGTCTGCCTTGAATACTTCTAAAGGTCTATCGTTTCCAGACAGCTGAGGGAAGGTGGACCTCAGCAGGTCAAGGAAGTCGGCCTCCTGTAGACCGCGAGGACACATCACCTCCTGCATTGAGGACTTCACACTGTACACTGAAACAGAAGAATACACCATCAAACCTTAAACATTTAGATGTTAATCCACAAATGTTTTTACATCACAAATCCATTTACATCTTCCATAGTTACCATCTTTTGAGACCACGTCCGACTGGGAATCCTCCAGCATGAACATCTTGAAGTAGTGGTGAGTTGGTTCTTCACCCAGCCGAGGTCTGCCACGCTTCCTCCTTTCCGACTGATCTCTGGGAGACAATACGCTGATAAGATGATGACAGAAAATTATATACTTATTGAAAATTGATAGAAACAATCACTGTCAGACCAGTTTTTACATCCTGTTGTTTTTCATTACCTCCTGTACCTGGACGGAGGATCTATGGTGGCATCGCCTTGCGTTTGTAGAGGATTAAGGTCTTCACTGCTCGTGTGGGGCTCCTCTCCTGTCTAAAAGTTCCCAAAGACACATTCACGAAAAAAAGACACACCCTCTCTTACAAATCTCCTCACAGAAACAGCAGAAATTCTCCCCGTCAGTATCCACATCACCCTGTTGATATCAAGAAACCCCAATAGACAGAATAACTACCTTACATTATAGAAATATAACAGTGCTAGTATCAAATTATCAGCTAAAACAGTGATAGTCTGGTAGAAAAATTACTGTGCTGCCATCAAAATGTCCCATCAGAGACAAAAATGTCCCTATTAGTATCAAAAAGCCTTGAGAACAGGTAAAATTAGTGCGAGACTGTTGGAAATTGACAGACAAAGGAAAAACCACGTTCTCTGAAAGATATATTACTGCTGCTATCAGGGTGCCCCTGAAAACCAGGTAAAACTGTTCCATCTGGCAGAAAGGATATCCTGTTAGTATCAAAATCCACCAGCACACAGGAAAAGTGGCATAAATTATAAAGTAATGGTATTAAATTGTTAGTATCAAAATGGCCCGACAGGCAGGGAAAACGTCAGTAGCTGGTAGAAACACCACCCAGTAGGTAGTAAAATGCCCTGGATGTGGAAAAACTGCCATATACAATATAAATATTATCCTGTTAGACTTGAAAATGCCAAACCATGTAAAAAAAAAAAAAAAAAAAAAAAAAAGGTAAAACTGTGCTACTCTGCTCAAAACACTCCAACATAGAAAACAATTATCTCTGTCTTGTGTGAAAATGTACTGAGAGACTGGGAAAATGGCCATAAACTGCAGAAATGACAAGCTTTTCTAACAAAATTATCAAATAACTAATTATTAATTAAAATTAATAGAACAGGTAAACGGCAAACACCACTGTCCACAATAAAGCTTGTCTTTGTTGTACTAAAATGCCCTGAAAACCATGTAAAACAGATCTATATGGTAGAAATTAGACCCAGCTGTTATCAAAAGGAGAACCTACCCGGATGGCATCAGATTGACCCAACAGACAGGAAACACTGGTATGAATATAGTCTGGAGATCCCTTTTGCCCCAAAACAGATGCTACATATTTTACAAAACGTTTTTACAGAAACAACAGTAAAATATGTCCTGTCTTCACAGACAGTTTTAAATGTTTGCATTAATTTCTATTCAGACTTTAGACTCATTTACTTTGGATTTAAATAATTGTCTTGGCTAATTTCCCAAAATGGATACTCACAAACTTTCCTAAGTTTTTGTTATACTGATGGATGGAAAGAGGATGTTTCTGACTCCTGAAATAAAGATGTACAGGTGGTGTAAGAGTACGAGAATAACGATCCACATCGACAACTCTTGAGTTAGAGTAAACTACCTTCAGTCGGATGTAGAGAGCCGAGTTGCCTGCTCCGATGGACCTGATGGTCCTGCAGATCTCCTCTGGTGTCAGCGTTTTTACTTTCAAGGGTTGTAGTCTCCTGCTTCGGTCTGATGTGAAGATGTCAAAAGGTTTATCAGCAGCCAGCTGAGGGAAGGTGGACCTCAACAGGCTCAGGAAGTCTGCCTCCTGGAGACCACGGGGACACTGCAGCTCCTGCACCGGAAACTTCTTAAACACTGAAACAGAGACATGTTCATCATGAGGTTAAAAATTAACTTGTTTTCCAGACCTGTTAATCAATCCTGAGCCGACAAGGTGACATAATTAATGAATTATCAAAATAGTTGCCAATTACTTTTCTGTCAATCCACGAATTAATTAACTGACGAGCTGTGGAGCAAAGTTCTCGCCAACGCACCGTTTTTCGAGAGGATGTTAGTCTGAGAGTCCTCCAGGATGCGGATCCTGAGGTCTAGATGGTTCTGCGCGTCACTGACCCGCGGCCTGCCAGGCCTCCTCCTGTCAGACCGAACTTTGGGGGAAAATGACCTGGAGGACGGAGCACGGCGACGGGTTAGAAACTAACTAAATTAAAATTACATGGAGTCTATATTTTTTATTAAGACAGAAGATGTGAACACTTCTTTCACCACTGCTTAAGTAAACGTACTTGTATTTCTACTCTGTGGTATTGATACTTTTACTAAACATGTAGAACTCTTACTATCTAAAACATGACCGTAAACTACTAAAGCAGATCACAGGGGTGTGGTTTTGGGAGTAGTGGGACTTTTTAACCTTGATGGTATTTGATAATCCGGGTCCTTCAGATCTTCCCGTTTCTGTCTGGAGCTTGTTGCCGGTCGCACCGTCGGCTGCTCCTCTTCATCTTCACAAACAACATCATCGTCATCATCGAACCACAGGAGGCCAAGACTCCCAGTGTCCTCCACAACTAGATAGAGGTGGAGCACACACGCATATATCACAACAAAAGTCATCTCAAGGCACTTTACAGTGTTGAAGACCTTACAGAATATAAGTACGTACAGAATTATACAGGGAACCCAACAGTGAGCAGCATCTGCCTCCACTGGTTGAGTTATGTCACTGTGTTGAGCTTCTTCACCACTGAGGTGAGTTGTTTGGGTTTTTTTTTTTAAAATGTACTTCAAGCTGTGATGACTGAAACTGAGTGGATCATGTTGGAGCTAACAGATGTTAAACAGCAGTTAAAGTTACTGCAACACAGAATTTAGAGGAGACAGTGGAGGACACGTGTCAGTACGACGACCACAATGCCACGCCTGCACCAGAAGCATCAGAAAAGAAAACTTTGAACTAGGGCTGCACGATTAATCTAATCGCAATCGCGATGTCAGCCTGTGCGATTACATGAACGCAAAATGCTGCGATTTAAATGCTTAGTACATGGATTGAAGCGACGATCTATTATCTCTCATTCACTCCAAGTTTACCAGCTGACTAACGTGAGACTGGCTGCTCAGGTTGTTCTGTTAAGGACCTGACGCTGCTCGCAGAGCCTCTCTCCCTCCTGAGGACAACACCTGTTTGCTCTCCGGTCAAATAGGACGTTTCAAGCGGCGGCTTTTCAGTTCAGACTCCTCGTCAACATAGTTCAGTTAAACTAATGTATGGTTCAGTCGTCCTGCTCGACCACAGTGTGCAGCACAGACCACATCAGCTACGGTGAACTGGTAGCTAAAAAATAACCAGCTGAATAAAGCAAAACACGATAACACATGTATGTGTGTCACACCCAGTGGTGTAGTCCAGCGTATACACAGGTACACGG
>JAUMHL010000011.1:1176514-1206538 GCA_032362345.1 Sandelia bainsii
TGCATCTCTGTGGTTTATGTTAATTTAACATCCTTACTCACTGAAAATTAAACAGCAGATCTGAAAATGTGTAAATTCTCCTATTATTGATTTTCTTAAATCAGAGCAACTCTACTATCAAACATTTGTTTCATTTTTAACCGCAGCCTGTGTACACAATCACTGTGCAGCTGTAATATGAAAGATAAGTGAGAAAAGCAAATATCAAGCTCAGTTTTGGCAGCGTACTTAAGTATTAGGAGAAAAAAGTGTGAGATGAAGACGCACCTTGGTGCTGTGTGCGCTGCTGATCATCCTCTTCCTCCTCACTCACACAAACCACCTCCTGGCTGTCCAGATCTGAGCCCGGCGCTTTGACTTTTCAATCAGAAATGAAATGAAAAGTCAGACAAAGAAGTCAATAAACTGATTTTATACACAGCTGTCTGTTATAACGCTAATTTTGTATTTCTATGATTTAATAGGAATACTAAAAATGACGTGAAATACTAATTTAAACCCTGTAAAACAATTTCTCTGTATTTTAAGTTAAGAGAATACAGATTTTACAAATAGAAAATTGTAAACCAAATCATGAACACTTTAGAAGCAGTCACTTTACATATTATAAAGTCTGCTGGTTGTTTTAATTAGCTGAAATTTTAATATTATTAAAACACAACTTAATACAGAGCCCACAAATTAATTGTCACAACTGACTTAAGATACAATTTGGTGACATTCAGCAGGTAGATACATGCATGAATTTGCCCTTTTCATATTAAGTTCAAACACTAAATCTTATTTAATATGACTTGTTAGCATGACAGATGTATGCCGAATTGTAAATAACACCATGACAAATGTTTAGATATTTACTTCTTTTTTTTGTTGCTTTTGTCAGCGAGCAAATATAAATTAAATTAGCTGTTTTTTGCCCGATGTTCGACAAAGATCTGAATGTTTGTGACAGTATTTTTTTTATATTACTCTTCGTCACTGACCTCTTCTGTCTAGTTTGACCCGAGGCTGCAGAAGCTCCAGCTGTTTCCTCTGCCGGTCGATCTCCTGTCTGAAGCCCGAAGCCTCCTCCTCGTACCCGGCTACGGTTCTCTCCACCACCGCTAAGATTTCCTGGGCGGCCGTTGCCAGTTTCTCGGTGATTAATCCTCTCAGTATCTCCGCTTTAGACATGTTGTCCAGTGTCTCGGAGCCTCCGCTGTTCCTCTTCATCCAGTAAAACATGGTTAATGTATTTACACAGGTACGCTTTGACGCAAAACACCTTTGCACATTTGCGCGAACTGTGTCGTTCCGGATTTAAGTGCCGCGACAAAAGCTGTCCGGCCAGAAACAAAAACAAAGTAGGTGTACAGTTCCTCACGAGGAATTTTACATTTTTGTTGTGAATTACAAAAAAAAAAGTTATTTTCTGATAATATACTTAAATCTGAACTTTTTCTAATGACTGATACATATTATAAATTATATTTTAATAGAAAATAAAGCCGTGAAACACACAGCTTTTATTGCAGACTTTTATTGGCCCGATGTTTGCACCAAAACGCACCTGACAGTCTCCGGCGTTTCGACGCACTCTCACATCCATGTGCTTCACTTATCTTAGGATGTTTTGGTGCAGGCATAACAACAGTCCGGCTAGAAACCCGAGGGAGAACCACAGTTCCACTTCGTCTGATTGGTTGTTAAACTAGGATACTAACATAGCATAAAATAGCAATGTTCTTTAACAGTCGGCTTATTTATGACATTATTTTAAACGCATTTCTAATTTTTTTTTTTTTTTTTACATTTTAACATTATTTCTGTGTAACCAATAAAGCAATCCGAAAAGTTATTGGCAATTATTGTCATAATTCCAAATATTTTATAGTTCCAGCTTCTCAAGTGTCACAATTCACTGTTTTTCCTTTATGTTTGTTCTTAGATCTGACAATAAATTTAATATATTCAGGTTTGGGGATATATAAAACAAGCTTTTTGAATATGTCCTCCTGGTCTGTGGGATTTTAAATCTTATGTTGTTCTTCTTCTAGTATCTGACATTTTATAGACAAAATGATTAATCAAGAAAATAAAATGCAGATTAACATGATAATAATCGGTTGTAATAAAAGCAGAATACAATGCAATGTCACTTGAGTAAAAGTCCAAAGGTTTTGCATAATGGGCTGTTTAAGAACATATTACAGTATGTATTCAGTTATAGGACTGTAAGAATTGATGTGTTAAGTTGTGATACACACATTCTCGTTACTTAAGTACATAGAAGTTGTTAATAAAAGTAAAAGTAGTAGTTAATAATGCTGACTGTTCTCAATAAGAGCATAAAAAATGTAAAATATAACAAAAACGGAGGCAATAACTGTTTATTGGTTGTTTATATCAGAACAGTGACATGGAAACAGATTTAAATGTTTAAAAGTCAACAAGGCTAAAGAAAAATACAATTTATCAACTGAGACAATGCAGGATGTCCTTCACTATGCAAAAACATTCAGAATAAACCATGTACATTTTGAAACAATAAAGACCTAGACCTAGCAGCTTACAGTAAAAAACACGTTAAGATTTGTTCTTTGACCAAAAAAACCTTCATATAAAAATTAAACATTTTTAAGTAAACATTAAACTTCTTCCTTCCATATGCATAATTTAAAAGCACTTTCTGTACTGAACACTGAACATGAATTTCTGTAGATAAACACAAACAAACCTGTCCTCCGGACATCTTTACAAATCTATCTTATATATTTTTTTAGTAGTATGTACTTTGTACGTTAATGACTCTGGCCTGATGAGGATCTATGGAGGGCAAAATATCACATACAATTAATTATGGCGAAAACATTGTGATTACTTTCCACATCTAGCGACTTAAAATAAAATTAAACCAACAGCATGTTACCCTTATTTGAAATTAATTCAACACTTTTTCCATATACATGCATAAATTGGGCTGTTAAATTACACTTATGTTAAATTTACTGCACAAACAGGTTTCTGCTGTTTTTAATGCCAAAATGATGTCCCATGTACCGGACTCAACAACATACAGTCCTGGAAACTGTGTTTAAAATGCTTAAGTCTTGTAAAATTATCTATTTTTACTGTCAACAAACATTGTGTATTATCAAACCAACACTGGACTTATCCTATTAATGACTCAGTCCCACATACACTGTCCTGCTGCTCTGGATACTCACTATAGCACCAAACATGGACTAATCCACCACTGAAAATAGTCCAAGAAATCCACAATAACATTTCTTTTTTTTGGCTTTTTTTGATAAAACAAATACAGCATCCAGCTGCTTTAGGAAAACAACTATTTAGAAAATTGAGTAAAATATTTTAAAGGTACATTTTAAAATTGACAATATTTCTGTGAGGTGTTGTACAAATTTACATTAAGGTTGTTCAAAAATGGGAAAACTCCAACGCCAACATTGGTACTTCATCAGCTGCATTGGACTCATGGACCCAGGTTTATCAGCTTACAAGTCTAGTTTAATACTGACTATAAATTTGTGAGTTCTTAAATATTTACGTCTTCAGTAGGAACTTATGGGTTCGGAGCCGAAAGGCAGCATGGTACAAGTTAATAAATGTGCAAATAGAATAAAATAATCTAAAATCACCTTATGTAACATATTTCTTTTTCCTCCTAGTAACAGAAATTGTTCTTTTAGACAAAATTTGAACAACAGCTAAAACATTTTTGTATTACAGTAAATAATTAGCAACAAATTAACCGTTTGACTTAAATATAATCTACAAATAATATGAAAAAATACTGCACATTTTCATGTTCCAGCTCATGAATAGGCAAACTGGAGCTTTGGCCAAATAAAATAAGACTTCTAAAAATGTCACGTGTTGATTTCTGTGGAGGAATTCCTAATAAGCACCGACTTCAGTTCCTTCAAAATGACATATGACATTATAATATTAATTAGAACTTGTTAAAAGGCCCATTGACTCATAATGGAATTTCATGAATGTGATGTTTATGGTGGTCTTGTGACATCTTTGTGGTCATTTTCAGTCTTTTTGTAGTCGTTCTGAGCCATTTCTTCGACATTTTTCTTTGTTGATAATTCAAGTCGCTCTGTGGTCGATCAAAGTCCCTATATGTTAATACGGAGTCTTCTTTTGGTTGATTTAAGTCCCTTTATGGTACTGTCACTGTTGAGAGACTTTAAAAACTGGGAATGTGCCCTATAATCCATACATGGGTGCAGATTACATTAAATAAAATGAACAGGAACTACTGATATTACTGTATTTTGTTGACCATAAAAAAGGATTAAATTACATTTTATGAAGTCTTTTCACACAGTGGCTCTGACTGAAGGCTTTGTCACACAAAGCTACATTTGTAAGGTTTCTGCCCAGTGTGGACGCTCATGTGAATCATCAGGTGCGTCTTACCTGGGAATCGTTTGTTGCATTTAGTGCAAGTGTGCAGCCTCTCTCTGGTGTGATTCGTCATGTGGAGCTTTAACTTCTTGCTCGTATAAAAGTGTCTGTTGCAGATTTCACAGCTGTACGTTCTTTCTCTCTCTCTCACTTCTGGGCGACAGGAGTGACTCGCTATGTGCTGCGATAAAGCTTCGAGTTTGCGGAAAGGTTTCCTGCACGTGCTGCAGCTGTGCGGCTTCTTGTCCGCGTGGGTCGCCATGTGAAGTTTCAGCCTCATCTTTGAAACGCATTCTTCTTGACAGATATCACATTTGTGTAGTTTATGCGCCACATGGACACACTTGTGATTCGTTAACGCTAACTTATCAGTGAAGGCTTTGTGACAAGTTTTACATTTATATGTTGTCTTTTCTTTGTGTCGAGCTATGTGTCCCCTAAACCCAGTTTGGGAAAGGAAAGACTTTCCACAGATGTTACAGCTTTGCGTTTTCAGGTGACTCTGAAGGTGACTCCTTAGCTCCTCTGCAGACTCTGAACCTTCTCCACAAACTCCACATAGCCTCGCTGGATCGTTCACGTGATTCCAGGCGTGTTTTGTAAGCAGTTTTGTTGACGCTCGCCGAACTCTGCAGACTTTACAGGACAGAGTAGCTTTGCTGTTGTCAGTCGACTGGATCTGTTCGCTTCTCTTTGTTTTAACATCTGAATGTTTGACCCTTTGCAGCTTTGCCGTCTTCTCAGATTCACCGTTTCTCAGATGTGCATCACTGTTGTCTGGTTTCCAGTCATCATCTCTATCACTCGCCTCATTTCTCTCCTTTTCGCTTTCAGAAAGAAGCAGGGACTGCAGAGACCAGAGACTGGCTGACTCGTGATCATTATCTTCAGCTTCTTCTGCTTCAGCGTCTTGCTGTGAGATGATGGAGACATCGTCCATTCTGTGTACTTCTTCTGGTTGAACAGGGACACTGAGAACACAAATTAAAGAGGTAGGACTCAGGATGCTTTTTGAAAACATGACGGCCCTGTAGACTTCTATTTTTGGGGGGCTTGAAATGTGTCATCATTACACAGCTGAAAGTCATGACTTACCTGCTGTGCAGCCTGGTTTCATCAGAAGTGGAAGGAAAATATTTTGCATCCTCTTTTCTCTGACAGAGATTTTCCACACTGACCTGAGGTTCCTTACGTTCCTGGAAGATTTTTATACCCAAATCACATTTTGAACAAGGTTTGGAGAAAAGAGTCTTTGTTTAAATAGATATAATTTTCAGAAACCACATAGTAGTGCTATTTCATTCCCAACTGTTCCTTTATTTACATGACCATTAGGATTACACATTTCACTTGTGCAAAATCTACACTCCCTGAAGTTTTCTCTAATCCATAGTAGAAGGCTTATCAGTGTTATGAAGAGTGATATTTCTATATTAGACCATACATGGTCTTGACCAAACACTGCAGTCATTTGTAACTGTTCCTATGGATCAGTGGAATTAAAAAGTATTGTGAGCAGGGCTGTCAAAATAATGTTAATTTCGATTAATTAGTCATCCACTAGTACCTTTAGTTGGATGTACACAGCAGGAACGTTACGTGATTTGACGATATTGTGGATCTCGTCTGGTGTCAGTGGGTTTACTTTGAGAGGGCACAGTCTCCTGGACCTCCTCATTGAGAACATCGCAAAAGGTTTATCTGCAGCCAGCTGAGGGAAGGTGGACTTCAGCAGGTCCAGAAAGTCTACCTCCTGCAGATCACGACGACACCGCAGTTTCTGCAACGGGTACTTATGTAACACTGGGAGAAAACGGGGACAGTCAGTCAGAACGGAAATGATCTAAAACAGTCGTTTTTTAGTAGGTTTTGAGAAACCATTCAATAACTGTTGGCATTCCTTCTGCATGTCCTGCTGAGGAAGTCTTGAGAGAGCTCTTTGCTTCTAACCATAAGGTGTTTCTTTGTGATAGCTTGGTAACAAATGATGCATTCATGCCAACCCATTGAGTTTACACCAACGTCTGGTAATAATTCCACGTGACTAGCTGCAATGGGAATATGTTTAATAAAAATTATTATGCATCAAATCTAAAACGTCATTCAAACCCATTATGTAATAGTAAAAATTCACCATTGTTTGTCACCACATCAACGTGTGGGTCCTCCAGGAGCCGGAACCTGAGATTTACGTGCTTCCTCTTCTTCAGAACTCTGGGCAACAATAAGGAGAAACATAATACTCTTACTAATCTGTTGGTAAACGCCACTGATAATATTAATCACCATCCTTCACAACAGTAGTTGACACATATTTACCTTGATTTCAGTCTGGTTTGATCAGTGGTGGATGGAGAATCTTCAGCAGCAGCATCTTTTTTCTGCTGGGGGAGAAATTGTTTCTTTCTGTGCTGGAGTTCCTCAGGAGGCTAAGAGAAGAATTTGTTTCTCAGGTTAAGCTTCCACCAGAAACAAGGACTCCCTTTCTATTAATATGATTCATGAACCAAATACAGTCCCTGAGGTTAAAGCAGGGTAGAGGATAAAGACAATAAAAGACAAGACAACTTGGAGATGGCACAAAATCCACTATCACAACCAGCTTCATGTATCAACGCTGTACCTTCAGTCGGATGTAGAGGGCAGAAACTCCAGTGGACCTAATGGTCCTGTAGATCTCCTCTGGTGTCAGTGTGTTTACTTTCAGAGGCTGTAATTTCCTGCTTTGGTCAGTTGTGAAGATATCAAAAGATTTCTCAGCAGCTAGCTGAGGGAAGGTGAACTTCAGTTGGTTCAGGAAGTCTGACTCTTGTAGGCCGCAAGGAAACCGCAGCTTCTTCGCTGGATATTTCTGAAACACTGAAACACAAAGATGAAATTCAAAAGGGATGTCAGAGTTCACAGGAGTAGGTGAAGGTCAACTGATTATCAAGGAGCTGCCCAGAGTCGGTGTATAAATTACCAAATTTCAAATTTTGAGAGACACTAGATCCATGGAACCGTGGGCCAAAATTACATAACTGCACATGTTTACAGGCACACACGGGGGTTTGCACAGCCTTTCGCAAGAAGCATGCATGACCGTCAACCTGCATCCGCCACAGTTCAAAGGCAGCAAGATAAGTTAGAGAGACTGGATGTTCCTCTTACAGCAATGTTTTCAAATACCTGCTGGGGGATCCTAACTCATTTATAGACGTGTAGTCTCTTAAGCATGTTCTGATCTACCCAGTGATCTAACAGTTGGACATGGCCAGAAACCCCCAAACAGAAAGAGCCCAGGTCGATCCTAATGCTCAAATGAGTGAACCGCCTCAACTGGTTCCTTCTAATGCAAAGAAGCAAGAGATCAACTGCGCATGTACAAACTCTCAACTCATGAGCCTCTTGTGTTCGGGATCTCATCCTTATGGTCACAGAGAAATGACATGGAACCACGACCCTGTAAGCTGACCACCTGCTGGGATAGGCACTGGGCTCAGGTGCAACGTCGAGGCTTCACTGAGGTATAACGCTGGACTAATTTTATCCAGGATTTTACCCTAACGTTTCAGTGCAACTTGTACTACATGCAGACAGGGCAAACTGCTGGCTGCGATCTATGCTTGTTTTGGTACGAGAGCACACAACTGTCAGAACGTCCAGACGTAACTGATCAGTTGTTCGGTGGATTTGAGTTGTAATGTGTACTCCTTCCAGAATTGTGTGACTAACATATTTTGTAAAAAACAATTTTTAAAAGTGGCTTTTCTGGTCTTTGGAGGTTTCTGACATTGTCCATGTGACACCAACCATTTTGCAATAACACATACACGAACTTGGCTGTGTTACTTTCCGTTGTTACCAGGATTCAACATTTATAGGCATCAAAAGTCAAACTTATAAAATATTCATTTATACTTATTAGATATCTTTAATTTTAAAATTACCACTGATGGTGAGCACATCAATCTGAGAGTCCTCTAAGACCCGGATTGTGAGATCTATGTGGGTCTGTCGCACACTATGACGTCTGCTACGCTTCTTCTTGGGAGGCTGAACTGTGGGCGACAATAATCTGAAACATGGAGTTTAGAAACAGGTTAATAAAAACAAATCATGCAGTAATATAAGCTGTAGTCACTAGTTTGGACATTTTTAACCTCTGCTTGTGTGTTGTTTATATCAACTTGCTTCTTGGTTTATTTTTTTTTACCAAGTATTGAATCTGTAACCAGTAGTAGTATTATTATTATAATATAGAGTATTATATCTCATTTGATACAGTAGTTGAGTGCTTAAAGTACCCTGTGTGTGGCGCGGTTTGATCGGGGATGGATGGAAAATCATGAGCAGCTTCTTTTCTTTGTGATGGATGAAACTCTTCAGTGGCTTGTGGTTCGCCTTGATCCTGAAATACCATCAAATCTCCATCAAAAACAGCGACACATTCATTATGAAAATGACACAAATTCATAAATGTAGAAATTCTCAAAAATAGATGTCTTCAGCACTGTGAGCAAGTTTCTAAAGCCCCAACAGAAAACGTACCAGAAACTAAAATGGCAGAAAAACTGTTGACTTGACTATAGCAAAAAAAAAAAAAATGATGGCAAGACGACTCCATACATTAAGCAAGACCAAGAGATAGTCTGGTAAACGACTGTAAGTCAGACAAACTACCTTCAGTTGGATGTAGAGGGCTGAGTTGCCTGATCCTGTGGACGTGATGGTCTCGTAGATCTCCTCTGGTGTCAGCGCATTTACTTTCAGAGGCAGCAATTTTCTGCTCTTATCAGTTATGAACATGTCAAAAGGTTTGTCGGCAGCTAGTTGAGGATAGGTGGACCTCAGCAGGTTCAGGAAGTCTTCCTCCTGCAGACCCCATGGACACTGCAGCTCATGAACTGGGTACTTCTTATACACTGAAACAGAGGAGAATTCACCACTAAGTGAAGATAGTTGGCCGCTTCCACTGTCACAGCATGATACACAGGCAGCCTGTGAAGCAGTATTCACTGCTAAATCAAACAATTTTTTAAATAAATATACTGTATACAATTTCAAGAAAAAATAAGTTAACTATGTGATCTGATCTAAGCTGACAAAACACCAACAATCATGATCTTTCATGTTTTAACAAACACACCTATCTCTTGGGTTTAGGTCTGGCCTCTGACTGGTCCACTCCAAACGGTGGATTCTGTTTCTCTGAAGTCATTCTGTAGTAGATTTACTTTGATGTTTAGGGTCATTATTCTGCTGCATCACGCAGCTTGTTCTGAGCTTCAGCCTGCAGACAGACACCCTGACATTGTCCTGTAGGATACCTTGATTAACTTGGGAATTCATTTCCCCTTCACGACAAGCTGTCCAGGTCCAAAGGTAGCAAAGCAGCCCCAAATCATGATGCTCCCTCCACCGTACTTCACTGTTAGAATAATGTTCTCATGGTGATACGCGGTTTCTCTTTTTACACCACACGTAGAGCTGCATGTTCTTCCCAAACAATTCTATATTTGTTTCATCTGTCCACAAGACATTTTTTTCGAGTAGTGAGTCAGTCGTGCTGCAGTGTTTTGTTTGAAGAACAAAACTCTGTGGTGTCCTGCCATGGATACCATACTTGTGCAACGATTTGCATCTGGTTGACTCATGAACAGAGATGTTAACCAGCTCCAATGAATCCTTCCAATGTGTAGCTGTCACTCTTCAGTTCTTTTTTAATCTCACTGACCATTGTTCATTGTGCTGTAGAGTGATCTTGGCTGGGTGCCCACTTCTATGGAGTAGCCACAGTACCAACTTGCCTCCATTTATAGACAATTTGTCTAACTGTGGACTGATGAATAACTCTTTGAGATTACTCTGCAACTCTTTCAACCACTCTTGATCGTAGGTCTTCTGAGATCTGTTTTTTTGAGGCGTGGCAACTGTATATTATATACAGATGAAACAGGCTGCTGGTTACATCTATGACTGTTTTTGTACAACAACACACACAACTGGTTTCTTCACAAGATCTTGTGGGATTTGCAGGTTCATCTACTGCCTGAACTTCCAGTCGTAACTGGTCAGTTGTTCAGTGGGTTTTTCAGGGTTTATTCTGTTATAATGTGTACTCCTTACCTCCTTTCAGACTGTCCAACTAAAAATCTGTTTAAGTTGATGAAAACAATCTTAAAGTGTGGCTTTTCCAGTCTCTGGAGGTCTCGACGTATCACCAATTATTTCACAATGACACATAGATGAACTGTGTTGTGTTACTTTCCATTGTTACCAGGATCCAACGTTTAAAAGGTGTCAAAAATAAAGCTTCAGTAATACTCAAGTCACTTTATTAGACATCTTAAATTTAAAAAATTACCGCTAACGTTGAGCACATCGATCTTTGAGTCCTCCAGGACGCAGATCTTGAGATCTAGGTGGGTCTGTCGCTCACTGGTCTGAAGTCTGCTACGCTTCTTCTTGGGAGGCTGAACTCTGGGCGACAATAACCAGAAACATGGAGTTTAGATACAGGTTAATAAAAAAAAAAATCATGCAGGAATATAAGCTGTAGTCACTAGTTTGGTTGTTAGTTTGCTTCTAACAACTCATCCATCATTTTTAGGAAATACTGAATCTATAACCATTCTGAGTATTATATCTCATTTACTACAGTAGTTGACTGGTTGAAGTACCCTGTGTGTGGCCTGGTTTGATCGGGGATGTATAGAGAATCAGCAGCAGACTCTCTTCTCTGTGATGTATGAAACTCTTCATCTGTAGCTTGTGGCTCCTTTTGTGCCTGAAAAAACAATCAAATCTCCATCAAAAACAGCGAAGTAGCCAACTGTTTTCTTCTTCTCGCACAACTTGAAGATAGTCTTCGACTTGTCAGAAACTCTTTCATTGTTTTCTTCATCTTACAGAAAAGGCGAAACACTGCTACATACATGACTTCAATGCAGGTGGAGAATTTATCTCCATTTTACTAGTGCTCCCTTCCTCTGCTGACATTTTTAAAGAGTGTAATTCCCAATAATAAAGGTTATTGCATCTAGTTAGTTATATGATATTCCAAGACGATACATTTAGCAAGATAAAGAGATAAATTTCATAATGTTTTGTATGGAGATATATTGAATTTAGATTTATTTCCCTGCCCCAACTAGTCTGTTAAACAACTACGAGTCAGACAAACTACCTTCAGTCGGATGTAGAGGGACGATTTGCCTGCGGACCTGATGGTCTTGTAGATCTCCTCTGGTGTCAGTATATTTACTTTCAGGGGCCTCAATTTTCTTCTCTTATTAGTGATAAACATGTCAAAAGGTTTGTCAGCAGCCAGCTGAGGATAGGTGGACCTCAGCAGGTTCAGGAATTCTGCCTCCTGCAGACCACACGGACACTGCAGCTCATGAAGTGGGTACTTATTAAACACTGAAACAGAGGAAAACTAATGATAGTTGGCTGCTCTGATACACAGGCAGTATGTGAAGCAGCATTCACTGCTCAGACAAATTGCACTCAGAACTATTCAACCCCCATTGCAAATTAAGTGTTGTGTATTAGGTGTACATCGTAAAATTAGAAATTACCGTCCATAGTGAGCACATCAATCCGAGAATCCTCCAGGAGCCGGATTCTGAGATCTACATGGGTCTGTGGCTTTTTGTAACGCTTCCTCTTGAGAGGTTGAACTCCGGGCGACAATAAGCTGAAACGTGGAGGTTAAAAACAGATTAATGAAAAAAATTAATGCAGCAATTTAAACTGTAGTCACTAGTTTGTGTTCTAAGATGCGTCTCTGCTGTTGTGTTGTTTATAACAACTTGCTTACTGGATCTTTTACCCTTTTAAGTATGATATCATATATGCATATTCTGCAGTGGATGACTGGTTAAAGTACCCCGTGTGCTGCCTGGTTTCATCAGGGATGTGTACAGAATCAGCAGCAGTCTCTTCTCTCTGTGACAGATAAAACTCTTCATCTGTGGCTTGAGGCTTCTCTTGTTCCTGAAATACCATCAAATTTTAATCAATCTATCAATATTACAAAAAGTAACAGTCACTTAAGGCACGCATTTTAACAATAACCCTGGCTTGGTGGTTCGCTTCCCGGCCCCCCCTTCAAATTCCTGGCTACATGTTGAAGTGTCCCTGGACAAAGCACTGAACCCCAAACACTTGGCGCCTCAAAGGAGCAGCCTGTTCACAAGTTTTTCCACAAGGGGATTCATTTTCAATAATTTTTTCAGTTACCCCAACTAGTCTGGTAAGAAACTATGAGTCAGGCAAACTACCTTCAGTTGGATGTACAGGGCTGAGTTGCCTGTGGACTTGATGGTCTCGTAGATCTCCTCCGGTGTCAGCGCATTTACTTTCAGAGGCAGCAATTTTCTGCTCTTATTAGTTAAGAGCATGTCAAAAGGTTTGTCAGCAGCCAGCTGAGGATAGGTGGACCTCAGCAGGTTCAGGAAGTCTTCCTCCTGCAGACCCCATGGACACTGCAGCTCATGAAGTGGGTACTTCTTATACACTGAAACAGAGGAAAATTCACCACTAAGGGAAGATAGTTGGCTACTTCCACTGTCAGAGCATGATACACAGGCAGTATGTGAAGCAGCTTTCGCGTTTGGGTTATGAAGCAGCTTTAGAAATCTTCTTTCTGGACATTTGAGCTGGTTTAAACTCACCATTGACTGAGAGGGATTTAATCTTAGAGTCCTCCAGGATGCGGATCCTGAGATTTATGTGATTCTGTGATTCCATGGTCCAACGTCTGCCAGTACTCCGCCTGTGAGACTGAACCGAGGGAGGCAATAGGCTAAAAGGAGGAAGATAAAAACAAAATTGTACTCCACAGGCTAAACTGGTCACACCATGAAAAACAGATCAAGAACAAAAGTAGACTAGATTGGGCAGACAGGGGAGTCCACATACTTTTGACCATGTGCTGGAAACGTGGCTTCGAAACCTGAAGCCATTTCATAATCCAGCTCTGTGCGGTGTTCCTCCACCTCTTCATCTCCGTCATCTTCCTCCGTCTGTTCCTCAGTGTAGCAGATAAAACCCACACCTGCACACAAATGGTTCCCAGTTTAACCAGTTTAATCACGATTTTATGTATGAGCAGCTGTAGACAAGGGTGCAGTTTTGGTTTCAGAAACAATAAAAGAAATACATACAAATAAAATTATGTTTTTTTCATTTATTTACATACATTTATGTCATCTAACAACCAACAAATTATGATAAAAATTGGCTGCCATGCCTTCTATTATAAAATGGGTATGACAGAAGTATCTCACAATTGCTCGTTTATGATGAACTAATCTGTAGTTGCTTCACAAAGTAATCACCACCCCATGCGTGCACATTGTATTTCACTGTAAATGTAGTTTAAAATGGATAAAAATGCTATTTTTTCCACAACCTACACTCAATAACATATAATGGCAAAATTCAAGTTTATTTATAGAAATTTTCTGCAAACGTTTTAAAAATGAAAACCTGGAATCTGTTCTCAAAAGCATCAACACCCTTATTTAAGTTCTGTGTGGAAGCTTTTCATACTGTATGTAGTTTAAGACTTCATCCCCAATTACAGTTCACTTTATTGAAGTGGATTTAAAGTCATACTTGGCTCGTATTTGTGCTGCTCTTCATCGTCAGAGCGCTCACGTCCTCCTTCAGCCGCCTCCTCTTGTGCAAGCTCACAGACGGGAAACAGCTGCTCGTCTGCATCAAGAATAATAATAAAAAATTTAATAATTTGTAGTCATAATTTTTACTACAAAATGGCAGAATTCTTTGACAAAGCCGATGTAAATGTGAATTACAGGAAATGTAATTTACATTTAAATGGAAATAGTTTTGTTCAACAGACAGTTGAAAACAGTTGATATTCAGTTTATTGTCATGTACGACAAAAATCAACCGCTCGTGCTCGAGAAGCTAAAACCATCTAACTAAACTGTTTCCAGAGAAGTTGGGAATGTTTCTAAATGAAATAACTAATGTGCTTAAATCTTTATTTATTTGAGAAAAAAAGAGAGAAGAATAAACAAGATTTTCAGTGTTTTACCAACTTAACTATATTTTGTTAATAAAAGCAAGCTGCCACACAATCAAAAAAACTGGGACATTGTTCTGGTTGATTCCAATGTTAGCAGGTATATTACCTTGCATTAGGTATAAAAGGAGCATCCACCAAAGACTCGGTCTTTGCAAGCAAAGATGGGTCATGTCTCACCACTTTGTGTCACATTTTGTGAGAGAATTCTCAGTCGAGCGGAATTGGAAACCACTGTTTAATGTACGGGACCTTTGAGCCCTCAGGCAGCACTGCATGAGAAACGGTCAAGCTAGCATGTTGAATAATGTTACATGGGCTTGGAAATATTTTGTTAGACCACTGTCACTTAACCACTGCATCCAGAAATACCTGAAATGCTATTACACATGGAGAAAAATGGTTCAAGCGCATTAACAAATCTGAGATTTTAGTTTTTATTGCATTTTACAAAAAAAAAAATTCCCATCTTTTCTGGGAACGGGTTTAGTAGTTTGATTACCTGAGCTCTGAAACTGTATTAATAAAAAAAAAAATTGTGAAGTGCTTCACAAGCCGATGAGAACAAGGCAAATTAATAGAAGAATAAAAAACAAACAACCATTAAAACCTAACAGTTCTCAAAACAACAGTAATAGTAAAATTATTATTAAGCTGAAGCTACGAAGATGCAGCAGGACAATGAACATCAAAGTAAACCTGTTTTCTGACATTTTATAGTCAAAACTATTAAGATGCTACCTGGCAGAAAATAGAATATAAATAACAGTAAGTTACAGTCTTATTTTGATGTAGAGGTCCGTTTTTAACATACTGGAAACGGGTGTTTCAACCTAATGTTTTATTTTCTGAGCTAATCATGTTTCTTTTTAATATAAAACTGAATTCTAGTAGCTAAAGCTGCGAAATAAACATAGTAGAGTGAAAGGTACATTTTTGTTTGTCTGAACGCATAAAGTTAGATACGAAAATATATTCAACTTCAGTAAACGTAACTAAAAACAGAAATGCATTTAAAACACCCTAGTTTAACTTTGTCCAGTGAGTCTGGCTGTAGGCCGAATAGGTGTATGGTGTGTGATAATAACAGCTGTTATGTTTAATTCTCATATATTTCACCGTCAGCAAACCAACATTAAATTCGCCATTAGCTGCGTTTTCTCTACTGGGGAAACATGTAGTGTTTCACTTCAATCTAAGCACCGACCTGTTGTCTCTACTTTGATCTCAGGCTGAAGAACCACCTCCAGCTGCTTCCTCTGCCGGTCGATCTCCTGTCTGAAGCCCGAAGCCTCCTCCTCGTACGCGGCTACAGTTTTCTCTACGCCCGCAAATATCTGCTGTGCGGCCGCGGTCAGTTTCTCGATGATCAGTTCTCTAAGTATCTCGGCTCTGGAGAGACTGACGACCGTCTCCAGCTCCATGTTGCCACCGCCGATTCAGCTCAACAGCATCGGCATTGTTGTTGCTGGAGGAAACTAGACAGGTTTGGCGCGGGTGCCGGCGCAACCACAAATACTGTCCGGTTAGAAACACGAGCAGAAACGTACATTTCCCACAGATCAACGAACGAAAAAAGTGCGCTGAAAACAGAAACGCGAAAAAGTAAATGTAAGAACAATTTTCTAAAAAAGTAGTCCACAGTTTAAGCAAAAGGCACATAGGTAATCATGAATCCTAAAATCTTTTATGTAATGTTTCATTAATTATCAGAACTGGTCTCAATGCAAGAAAATACTTTGTTTAAAAAGGTTTTTTTGTCTTGTCAAAAATAACTCAAATAACCATAAGTTATACAGTGTTGTATTAATTATTGGATTGTTTAATATCCTCATAGTTAATGTAATAATTCGTATTACTACAGTTGAAGTAACAATATAAGTAGAAAAGTACTACTTCACTAAGGAACTGATCTGGACATCAATGTATTATTAGCTTTATGCTTTTGACAAGATGAATATAGAATATTGTTTCCAAACAATAAAGGCTAAATTTAACAAAATGCAATAATTTAAAAAGTAATTTAAAACCTACAGTATGATTGATTGTAAACAGTACATAGAAACGAAGAAGTTAGACTTTCTTTCTTCTTTTAAATATATGCTCGTGTTGAATTTGATGTCAGAAAATCGTTTCAAACGGGTGCATGTTGCCTCACCTCTTCTTCTTTTACCAACACTTCATAATCATTTGGGAATGAGGAGACCAATTGTTTAAAAGCTAATGTTTTAGTGTTCATGTCTTTTTAAGTTTAATTCACATATAGATTCAATGATAGAATGACTTATCACACAGATATAGTATTTACATAGTAGCATTACAAAAGCAAATGTTGAGGAACTAATTTCACTTTTGTGCTTTAAAATAAAACCAAACTCTCAAAGGTGAAAAGTACAACAGAGAAAAATTCCTAGCTCTTTTCCTCCAAAGGTATCCACGCATGGCATTGCTTTATTGTCAAAAACCACATAGCCAGGAACTTTACATTCTAAAAATGTATACTGGTGTTTATTTGGTATTTTTGGACTCCAAAAAAAATCACTGCTTCTTTGCAAACAAATTAAACAATGAATTAAGGACTCAAGATTTTGCAACACAAGTTTTATTCTTACAGTGGCCTTTGAAATCATATTTAGAGCTTCATACCGGGAAACAAAATAAAAATCACTTAGAAGTCAGAACTTTCCTCAGAAGAACAGTGGGACTTGTTACAACATATAAAATGTATAAAAAACTATGTTCTGTTGATTGTAATTAATTGCTAATTATTTCAATGCATGTGAACAGCCCTCTGCGATGGGAGCATGTAGAATCGTTATTTCGTTTAGCTTTTCCAAAACCAAAAATACAAAACCATAAGTGTAGGAATAAACGTTTTGCTTTCTAATGTTTGTCTTTTGCAACTTTAGAACATCGTGATGAACGAACAGGATGGAAATTCAGTTAATAATGAGGAAAACAAAAGATAATTAGCTCAATTTCTTTCCCGCAGAATTAGGTTTTGATGTTTTTAGGGGCCTAAATGGACGTAACAACTGACGTGTTGTTCAGCATCATCATGTATGTAGTCCCGTTCTTGTGAGTACTAATCTGTGATGATGTGAACTCCCTCGCTCACAGCAGGCTTCAGTCATTTGTAGAAAAGACACTTGAGTTTTTCAGTCCGTCCACTGCTGACCTCTCCTCCACCTGGTGGCTCCTCATGTGTGTTTTCAGACAGTGGCTCTGAGTAAAGGCTTTGTCACAGAGAGTGCACCTGTACGGTCTCTCTCCGTTGTGGGTCCTCATGTGGACTTTCAGGTGTTCTCGACGAGTGCTCGCTTTTCCACAAATCCTACAGACAAACCTTTTTTCACCTGTGTGGGTTCTCATGTGGCCTCTGAGAGTACTCAAACCGTTAAACGCTTGTCCGCACTCGGAGCAGCTGTATGGCCTCTCGTCCCTGTGGATCATCATGTGTCTACTCAGAGCTCCGACAGACGATAACTCCTTGCCACATTCGCTGCACAGTGTCTTCTCATCGCTGTGTGTTTTCAGGTGATTATTTAATACGCCCTGTGAGTAGAAGGTTTTGCAGCAAATATGACAGAGGTACGATTTTTCTCTGACTGTGTGAATCTGCTCATGTGTTTTCAGTCTTCCAAGCGTTACAAATAGCTTTCCACAAGTCTGACAGGTGTAATGTTTTTGCCCAGTGTGAATAGAGTTGTGTACAGATAAAGATCTCAATAAATGAAAGGATTTACCGCACACATTACAGATATGAGGCTTGTTGTGTCGCTTATTTTTCATATGGACCCGCTGGTGCACCTTCAAAGCATTACTGCTTGGGTATGTTTTCTGGCAGATATCACATTTATATTGTCTCTCTCCTGTATGTACAATGGCATGTTTATTGAGACTAGCAACACCGATGAACCGGTTTCCACAGATGTTACAGATGTGCGTTTTCAGGTGACTATGTAGGTGACTACTCAGCTCCTCTGCAGACTCTGAATGTTCACCACAAACTCCACAAAGCCTCTCTGGATCATCCACATGCGTCCAGACGTGTTTCACTAAACTGTTCACTGAAGAGCGCAGAGATCCACAGATTTTACAGGAAACAATACGTTTGATCCTCAGACGTTTCCTTTGCTTTGTTTTGATCCCTGATTGTTTGACCAGCTGCTTCCTTATCGTCTTTGATGAATTCGAATCAGGTTCACTCTCTCCCTCCTCTTCGTCATTCTTGTCTGGTTTCCAGTCAACGTCTGTCTCTCTATCTTCCACCTCCTCATCACCACTGTTATCTTTGCTCTCAGGTGCAGAGCTAACAGAGGGAGGGGCACCGACATCTCCTGGTTCTGATATTCCGCAGTCACCTCCCTCCTGATCCTTCTCTGTTTCCATTTGTTGCTGAAGCCTTGAGTCGCTGGACTGAAGCTCAGCTTTGCTGCTTTTCTCTTCTACCACTGTAATGTTGTGGGAACTAAAAGGTAGAACATAAGGACTTTCATTAGTCACATGTACCTTTAGCACTGGCGTTATCAAAATTAGCTCTTAAAAATGTTGTTCTCTTTGTCTTTGACTCACCTTGCATGTGGCATGTTTTCATCATTTCTTGTTCTAGGGGTGGGCTGCGTGCCAGTGGTGGTATTGTCGTTGCTCTGGGCAGGGGGACTGGATTTCTGTAGAAATCAAAGAATGAATTTTGTCACCAAGCTCATTCTTGGGGAACATACTGTGATCAAGTCCGCTCATGAATTACCCTTTCCAATATGAGACGCTTTTCCAGTTAATTCTATTTTCATTTGAATCCAGTGTTGATTCTCAAAACCCCGAGACTGACCTTTGCATTTGCACCTTTTTTTTTAATACATTTTTACATCTATGCTAAATGTTCTGTTTAGGCAGTGGCTACTTGTAACTGGTTCAGTTTGGGCTGTGTACTGTGTAAAGGTGGAATAATTCTCCTCTGTAGTTACCAACATAGAGAAAAGGATTATGGGTAACAGTAGGTTGCAGAGGCTTGCAGAGAAGCCTACATACACACCCCAATAATGTGTTGTGTAGAGCTGTGCATCAAGCAACCTGTTTGGTTAACATCATAAAGTCGTGAGGTGGGAGTGAAACAGAAAACAAAAAGACAACAACAACAAAAATGCTATCAAACCAACACAACAACTATAAGTCTGACTAAAGTCCAATTCATAGTAGCCATTTGCCCTCCAACGGATCCGTAGCCACACCACAACACATATTTCTTATTGATACTTCCATTGGGGATACAGGCACATCCTAAACACGCTCAGAGCAAAATATGATCGCAACTCTGCACTATACCAACAATGCAATCCTTTGTTTGTCGTATTCGACTGTCAAGAGCCTTCAAATAAAAGTTTCATACCTTCGATGTATAAAATGAGTGACTGGTTTGCTTTTACTGTGATTGACTCTGTTCCAAACAAAACACATTGAGGTGATAAGGAAATTGCTGCATGTGATAATGATGCTGCATTGTGGTCAGACAGAAACCAAGCCAGCTTCAACACCTCAGCTGGATGACCCTCCTCCAATGTAGTGGACTCATGGAAAGAAGTAAAGAGGCTGCGCTTTTGGCACAGAGCTAATGTCAGTCAGAACCGTGGCTTGGTCTGGCACAGGATCAGCTGGACAAGCCATTAGTAGCTATTATTCGAAACAGCAACTGAAAGAGATGCCCAACTTGGCAAATTACCTTCATTAGAATGTAAAGAGCTGATCTTCCTTTCCCAGTGGACTTGATAGACCTGCAGATCTCCTCTGGCGTCAGTGTATTTAGTTTCAGGGGCAACAGTTTCCTGGACATGTCGGTTGTGAAGGTCTCAAACGGTCTGGTTAAATGAGGGAAAGTGGACCTCAGGTGGCGCACGAAGCTCTCCTCCTGCATGCCACGAGGACACCGGACTGTCTGCACTGAATATTTATAGGCTGACAGAGACACAAACTGAACTGAATTAGATTTACTGTCTACACTTAACTTTGTGGTAACCTAAGGTACTTTTATTATTAAACTTCTTAGCTTTACCCTTTGCTGTGTGCACGTTGGTCTCGGTGTCCATTAAGAAGCCGACTCTGAGCTGCAGTGACTTTCGTGGATTTTTGGTGGACAGCAGTGATTCATCATCCTCGTCTGGCTCCCAGTCATCATCTGTATCGTCGTCGTCCATATTGCTGTCACTACTGTCTCCCTTGGTGTGAGCTGGAGATCTGGCACAAATGGATCGTCTTAATGAACGTTTACTTTCTCTGATTGATGACAGTGAACCTGTTTTGCTCTCCGTCAGGCCCTGATCACTGCCTGTTTGCCTGTCCTCAGTGCAGTTGTCACTGTGATTCCCCTCCCTGCCAGCTGCAGAGTGGGCAGGAGAGGGCGCCAGAGAGTCAGTGGTTGGCTCTGGTAAAGCAGGTAAATCTTTATCTCCATCATCACCGTCTTCTGTTTCCATCTGTTGTGGTCTTGAGTTGCTGGACATGGCGTCTGTTTCCCTACCTTCTGCTCTTTCAACAGCATCACTGCAGGCACATAGAGCACAGATTACATTTGTCTATTAGCTTAGAGGGTTACAAATCATCAATGCATCTTTGATGGTGTTATTTGTATTTAACTGAAACATACACGCTGCACAGGATTACTGTATGTGACAAACACGGGCAAGAAGTTGACAACAGAATTACATTTCTTAGTTTTCTTTAAAACAGGGAACTGTAGGTTAATTCCAATTATCCAGTCCTGAATTACACTAATTAGATGGTATGTAGTAGTAGCAGCTTGTATTCTTAATGCTCACACTCTCTCCTAATAATTTACCTCCTGTGTTCTCCGGTCTCATCGCTTGTTGTTGCAGATGTGGACGGAGAATCTGTGGTGGCTTCAAGTTGTCTCTTTTGAGGACGAAGCTCTTTCTCACAGATCTGCGGTTTATGTGCAGGCTAGAAACAAAACAATCAAATAATTGTTTGTCCACAGCAGATTTACAAAATCTTATGCACCGACAACAAGCACACTGCCCGACATAACCTTTCAATACACAATGATACAGTATATAACCTGAAATGATATAAATTTGACTTGAGGATCGACATTGGCTAAAATAAGGAAGCTGCTAGCTGAACGTTTTGTACACTGACATTTAATAATGCACAATCACATGGCTCAACCAAAACAAATTAAATTACACTTTTACTTTATGGTAAAATAATAATCTACCTTTGCTCGGATATACAGAGCTGATCGTCCTTTGCCCGTGGACTTGATGGACTTGTAGATCTCCTCTGGAGTCAGTGTGTTTACTTTAAGTGGAGTCAGTATCCTGGATGCGTCGATTGTGAAGACATCAAACGGTCCGGTCAGTCGAGGGAAGGTCGACCTCAGTCGGTTCAGGAAGTCGGCCTCCTTCATGGCTCGATGACACTTCACCTTCCGAATTGGGGACTTTAACACTAACACACACACACACACACAAAAATGGATATTTGTTCTGACAAATTTATACAATAGTCCAAGTTTTATCCAAATCCATCAGTAATTATACATTTTAGAACATGTAATATCAGAAAACAGATTTAATTAAACACTACCAATTCTACAACAAAGACAAGTCAAATATCCAACAATAATTCTGCCAAAAGCGTCTTCTAAAGGTGAAACTTGATATGGTTGTATGTTGAACTAAATATTAGATGTGCTGTATTTATATTTGTGACACTGATTTGATTTCAGAAAAACTAAATATGGAAAAAATTATTAAAGATGTATGTTTTACACACACTCTGCCTCAGCAAAAAAACAACAACAACAGTTCAAAGAAATAATGTGAAGCTAAACAATTACCGGTCATGTTCCTGACGAGTGTGTGTAAACTTTTGACTACAACATCTTTGACACACAATATTTTTCTCTAAGTCATTGGCACATATTATTAATAACAACAACAACAATAATAATAATAAGTGATTCTTTATTAATCCCCTTCGGTGGCGCAGTAGGCCCAGGGTTGGTGGTTTGTGTCCCGGTCTCTTCCTAGTGCCGGTTCTAAGCCTGGGGAAGGGTTGCGTTAGGAAGGACATCCGGCGTAAAAATCTTTGCCAAATCAAATATAAAAGAAACTTGATTAACTTTTCCTCTATTAATGCCCTTGTGGAAATTCTAGTGGACACGCTGCCCCCTTATGCCACCAAGGGATTCAGGGTCCAGGGACACTTTGACACGTGGCCAGGAATTGGGGGGCGGATGGGAGTCGAACTACCAATAAACATTTAAAATATTTACATCCATCTGTGCACAGGTTTGTGTACAACATAAGAATTAATTAATTAATTAACCTAACCAGAAGTTTCACTGTAAAAATAAATTGTTTTTTCTCTGTTGTGATCTTACCTCCTGTTTTGACCACATTGGTCTGCATGTCCTTTAACAAGCAGACTCTGAGTATCCGCAACCTTCGTATTTTTGCGTTTGACAAGTATAATTTTCTATCCTCGTCATCCGTTTGCCCGTCCTCAGTGCAGTCGCTGTCGATATCATTCTCCTCCCCTTCGGCTGCAGAGTGGGCCCTAAGAGTACAAATAATGAATTTTCATTATTACATTACATTAATTTCATTCACACATACATTTTCTTATAAACCTAAAGGTTTACCAATCCCTAATAAAGCTCTGCAAATAATTATTGTACACTCAAAAGAATGAAAGAACAAAAGGACAGAAAACACAAACACAAATATTTAAAGTTTATTTAACTTCAAAGATAAACTGTACATAAAATGTACTATTTAAGTCTTTTAGACCTAAATAGTACATTTAAATAGAGTCACTTCACGTTTCATTCAGCATTTAGTGTACTTCTGCATATCGTGAATTTTCTCTAAAACATTATCCTGATTTACACTCTCTAGATGGTATAAAGTAGCTCGTATTCTGTTTTTGTATTTTTAATACTCACTCTTTCCTACCTTACCTTATATGTTTTGTTGTTATCGCAGATGTGAACGGAGAATCTCTAGTGGCTTCATGTTTACTCTCTATCTGACAGGATCGCTGTTGATGTGCAGCATGGAAACAAAACAAAATTTAAAAGACCTGTTCCCACAGGAAATTTCACTCAATCTTATGAAATGAGCATCGGCAGATTGCACCGCACGACCTTTCGATACACAATGATATATACATTTACTCTACAAGAAAGAGCAACATACACACAAAGGCAATGTTTTTCCAATTATATGATGTGTTCAGTCTATGAGAGGTTGGGGACCATGAAACATGGATACGTACGCCTAGTGCTGACTCTGAATGCAGCGCACATGAGACAGCTGATGCTACACCCGACACAGTCCTACCTTTACTCGGATATACAGAGCTGATCTTCCTTTGCCCGAAGACTTGATGGACTTGTAGATCTCCTCTGGTGTCAGTGTCTTTACTTTCAGCGGCGTCAGTTTCCGTGATGTGTCGGTTGTGAAAGCCTCTATTGGTCCGGTCAGTTGAGGGAAGGTCGACCTCAGTCGGTCCAGGAAGTCGGCCTCCTTCATGGCTCGATGACACTTCACCTTCCGAATCGAGGACTTAAACACTAACACACAAACTAAAAATTGGTATTTTTTCTGACAAATAATCCACAAAGAGAAACATTATCTTTGCTTATAAACAATATAATTGATTAGACTGTAGGCCTGTTAAAAAGGGCCCACAAACAAACCTCTGCCAAGTCGCCACGTTTTTGTTGCCAGCTTTATTTTTATAAATGTTTCTGGCTACATCTTTGTATCTAGTTTTTCAGTCTTTCAAGTCTTTGATTCTGAGATTTTAATCACTCTTTGTTGCTAAGTCGCTGACACATTTCTTTTGCTCAGTCTTTGTTTTCTGTTAAGTTTCTTGATAAATCTTGGAGGCAGTATCTATGTAGTTGTGTTTCCTAACGTCCCTGTGTCTTTATCGCTCAGTCTTTGTTGCATTTAATCCACTGACTTTTCCACCTCAGATATGCGTAAAGAGAAGGAGGTTGTGCACATAAAAATCTAGGTTGAGTCTGAATGAATAATAGGAGAACCGATCCAAAGACTTAAGTTAAGGGAAGGAGAAACTTTCGCTTTGGTCATATTCTGTCAGGAGTGGTTAACGCTGGTCCTCGAGGGCCACAGCCCTACTTATTATCAGACCATCTGTGCACTTACAGGTTCTGATTGGTAGAACACACCTGATCCAGGATATCAGCATTGGGTAGGGCAGCGATAGATGGAAAACAAGCAGGACTCGAGGACCAGGACCAGCCACTCCCGTTCTATGTATCGACATGTTTCACTTTGTAAACTTACCGGCTCCTTTGAGCTTGTCGCAGTTTGACTTCTTAAACAGACAGACTCTGAGAATCCTGAATGTCCGACGCCTGCAAAAAAAATAAAATCAAGGAAAAACGTTAAAAGAAAGATTTCGCACATACACTAAAGAAGTTGATTGGGTAGTAATATTAGATCATATGTAAACCTTCTTCTTGGGTTTCGATGATCTGCATCTTTCAGTTCCCCCTGATCTAGACTGGTGCTCTGTGCTGGCACCTCAGCAGATCCAGCATCCTCCTCATCTCCACCCTCCTCTTCCCTAGCGTAGCCAGAGACATCCCGACTCTTTGTGGTGTCATCCGCGTCTGAACAAAAAGAGTCAAATGTTGCATCGTTCCACCATTTCCAAATAGTGTGTGTAACGATGCAACAGAACGTACGGTGAGGACATACGTGTCTGCTGTCTTTGTTGATCTTCCTCCTCAGTGACTTCACCTCCACCAGCTCCCTCTTTTCCACATAAAGAGATCAGTCCACGTTGATCTGGATCAACAATAAAGGTTTCAACAGACAAAAAAATGAGACAAGCCATGACATTACACACAAGTCTTTGTGTTCATTTTTATGTATTTGTGCACGTGTATGTATGACTACATGTAAAACCGTCTAAAAAGCTGTGTTTGTTTATTCTGTAATCTTACCGCCGTACTTGAGCGCACTGATCTGGACGTTCTTCAACAAGCAGACTCTGAGTGTCTTCTGCAGTGACATCTGTGTTTTTATGTTTGATGATACTGGTTCATCCCCGCCACCCGACTTCCAGTCATTACCTCTTTCGTCTTGCTTCCTTTTGCTGCCACTAGCGTCCCCTTTATTGACAACCACAGAGCTGACGGAGAAGGGTAAAAATGATCGTTTCGTATTTGTATTTGATGAATCTGATTTGCTCTCCGTCAGGCTTTGCTCACTGTCGTCCGTTTGCTCATCCTCAGTGCAGTCACTATCACTGTGATTCCGCTCCCTGCCAGCTGTGCAGTGGGCAGGAGAGGGCGCTGGAGAGTCGCTGGTTGGGTCTGGTACATCAGGTAAATCGTCCCCATCATCGCCATCTTTTGCTTCCATCTGTTGTGGTCTTGAGTTGCTGGACACAGCGTCCGTTTTCTCACTTTCTACAGGATCACTGCAGGCACTAAGAGCACAGATTGAGAGATTTCACTACATTTGTTAGAGTCAATCAAACATTTGTCTGTTGTAACAGACCCATAACCCACCATAAATGGATGATGGTAAGCATTTGTGTTTAACTCACTGAAGCACATATGCTGCAAATAACTATGGCATATGGCACAATTTTACCTGTGGCAAGAAAGAGACACCTGAATAAAACAAATTTACTAATTCTCCCCCATCTAGACTCATTGACCCCATTTAAAATGAGTCGTTTCATGCATCATTTGCCATTTAGCATTTTTTGTATACACTGAGTTTCTCTATGAGCTGTAAACTGATAACATAATTTACATTATCCAATCCTGAATTACACCAACTAGGTGGTTTGTAGTAGCTTCTGGTCTTAATGCTCACACTCTACCGGTGATTTGCCTCCTATGACTTCCAGTCTCATCTCTTCTTGTTGTAGATGTGGACGGGAAATCGGTAGTGGCTTCGTGTTTACTCTCATTCTCACGTGTCTGATGTTGAGTCACAGTCTGGCAATAAAACACAAATGTCCCCACAAAATAACCACCTGCACAAGGCGCTACATAACATTTCAATACACAATAATGCATTAATTTTATCAATAACCTGTTGGTTAAAATGATCTATGAATCCAGTGTCTGTACTCAGCCAAATATCGTCTGTGTAACAACACTGTACAACCTCAAGTGGACTATTTCTGTAGTTCCAGAAAATTCAGTCATAAGCATTCGTTCTAGAGCAAGGGTTCCTAAACCTGGCCTTGAAAACAGATTAACTGGTTCAGGTGTGTTCAGTCAATCAGAAGCTGGAAAAACAAAACAAGCAGGGTTGTGGCCTTTGAGGACCAGGTTTGGGAATCCCTTCTCAGGAGGATCCCGTCATGTCAATTTCAGGAGTATATTCTTCCAGTTATTATTTCATTCATATCACTAGTTTAATAAATATAAATATAATATTGTTGAACCAGAAACTCTCAATCTACCTTTGCTCGGATATACAGAGCTGATCGTCCTTTGCCTGTGGATTTGATGGACTTGTAGATCTCCTCTGGTGTCAGTGTGTTTACTTTCAGTGGAGTCAGTATCCTGGACGCATCAGTTGTGAAGGCATCAAATGGTCCAGTCAGCTGAGGAAAGGTCGACCTCAGTCGGCCCAGGAAGTCGGCCTCCTTCATGGCTCGAGGACACTTCATCTCCCAAATCGAGGACTTAAACACTAACACACAAACTAAAAATTTATATTTGTTCTGACAAATAATCCACAAAGAGAAACATTATCTTTGCTTATAAACAATATAATTGATTAGACTGTAGGCCTGTTAAAAAGGGCCCACAAACAAACCTCTGCCAAGTCGCCACGTTTTTGTTGCCAGCTTTATTTTTATAAATGTTTCTGGCTACATCTTTGTATCTAGTTTTTCAGTCTTTCAAGTCTTTGATTCTGAGATTTTAATCACTCTTTGTTGCTAAGTCGCTGACACATTTCTTTTGCTCAGTCTTTGTTTTCTGTTAAGTTTCTTGATAAATCTTGGAGGCAGTATCTATGTAGTTGTGTTTCCTAACGTCCCTGTGTCTTTATCGCTCAGTCTTTGTTGCATTTAATCCACTGAATAACACACAACAAATATTTATTTGTTTGTCATTAAGTCTTTGTCACTAATTTGTTGCTTTGAGAATATTTTGTTGTTACAATTTTGTTGCCTAGTCTTTGTCACAACGCTTTTGTTGCCACGTTGTCGGATAAAAGTTTATGGCTACAGCCCTGTAGGCGATCTAGGCATCTTTGCTGGAAGTCTCACCAAATATTTGTCGTTTTAGGGTTTTTACACTTTTTTACACAATTTTCTGTGCACAAAAGCTGGTAGACTGAATGAATGAAATGAGTGTGACTAATTACATGTTCAGCCTTTTTCTGAACAAGCTGGTATGTGATCCAGTATGTTTCACTTTATAAACAGCTTTTGTTTTCTACTATAAACTTACCACCTCTTTTGAGTATGTCTTTGTTGTATTTTATTTAATACACTGACTTTTCTACCTTAGAAATGCACGAAGAAGCGGAGGAATGTGCACAAAAACTCATTAAATCAAACACAACAAAGTGTATGAACATTATATCGTACATATTTATTTATTTCACTGTAAACAGCTTCTTTTTTCTGTTGTAAACTTACTGCCTTTTTTGAGCTTGCTGGACTTTGAGTCCTTCAACAGACAGATTCTGAGATTTAGTGGATCACATATCCTGAAAGTGGTCATCTCAGACCGACCTCTGCAAAAAAAAATCAAATTGAGGCAGATTATCAGACACATTTCTCACGCCCTAAGGAAATGTATTAACCGATTATATTATATCACATCTCACCCTGTATTTAGGATCAGATCCTCCTGGTCTATTCTGCTGCTCTGCGATGGCTCCTCAGTAGATCCCAGATCTTTTTCCTGAGGGTGGCCTGAGACATCCTGACTCCCAGCAGCCTCCTCCACATCTGAACAAAAAGACAAATATCAAATGTGCAATTTATTTTGCGATATAGTGTGAAATGATGCAACAAAACGTACAGTGAGGACCTACGCATCTGTTGTCTTTGTTGTTCTTCCTCCTTAGTGACTTCACCTCCACCAGCGCCCTCTTCTTCACATAAAGAGATCAGTCCACGTTCACCTGGATCAGAAATAAACGTTTGATGTAATCGTCAATACGCAAAACCTATCTCTACCAATCAGTCTACATTGTTTGTCTCTGAAAATATTATATATGTCACATATTCAGTATGAAGTGCTTCCTTATAAAATGATTTAAATCAACAGTACATTTAACTGTTCAATAGAGATGTTTCAGCAATAAACATGTTTCTGTTGTGTCTTTATTGTCATATTAAGCTGAAAATCACCTAATTTCTTTATAAAATACTTATGTTAAACCTTGATAATGAATCCTAATTGTATCTGTATCATTAAACCAAATTAAAAAAAATAACTGGAGCTGAATAAAAACTTCAGTATTTCCCTCTGAAATGTAGTGGAATAAAAAACAACAATGATACTTTAGTAAATGTCCTTTACTTCCATGAAATAAGGCATAACTAAAAGTGAAACTGAATGCATTTCAATGAATTACTTAAAGACTACATGTTGATGTCATACACAGACATTTTATTGAAATTTTCATTTTACAGTAACATTTTTACTGTAAATGTATTTTACAGATACAGAAATATACAGTAAGTGTGGTTTACAGTATAACTTCTGTTATTGTGCTTTAGAGTATGATAAAATCATATTCAGTACAAAATACTGGACAGTGAATCTCTTCACAACCTTTTGAACTTCCTTTAAAACGTAAAAACATTTTCATGTACATGTTAAGGATGACTGGATTACACGATGGCGCCTAATTAAATCCCATGAAAGTTGCTCAGTGGCGCACTGTCCGGAAAAAAAAAGCATCCTTCCAGATTTCAGGCATAAAAATTAAAAAAATGTTCTGCATGATTTTTAGCTCTTAGAGCATGTTCACTAGCGCCAAGCCAGCTGATCTCCTTTTGGCTCCCTGTACACATAAATGAGCACAAAATAAAACGGAAATAGGAGTGTAAGAAAATATTAAAAATACAGAATATTGTGATATTATGTTTTGTGATACTGTATTGATTTGTGGCAGACAGTGGTTCATTTTGCATTGTGTTTAAACAAAACAGATGTTTTGATTGCATAACAAATGACTACTTTTTTTAAAACTCTCAACATCTGAGTTAATTGGAGGCACACCTGTGGATGGATTTTAAGGAACAACTCAAATACCTCATCCTAACTTGACTCCTGTACAGGTCGATTATATTGTTGATAATGCTGCAGCTTCACTGCACACTGTACTAGATACTGTTACCCCTCTGAAAAAGAAGTTAGTTAATCAGAAGAGGATAACTCCATGGTACAATTCACAAATCCGTAGTTTAAAACAGACATCGCAAAAGCTTGAAAGGAGGTTTCTTTTCAGCACTGTAGCCAGGCTGACAAAGAGTCATAGCTCTGTTGAACCTACAATTCCCTTATCTCTCAG
>JAUMHL010000011.1:1206638-1221128 GCA_032362345.1 Sandelia bainsii
TTTATGAATTTCTTTACAAATAAAATTATAGCTATTAGAGAAAAAATTGATCAGATCCTCCCTGCAATTGACATGGACAGACACACTTGTCCAAGATTTGTTTGTAAGACCTCAGTCTTACTTAGACTGCTTCTTTCCTGTAGATCATACAGAGTTAATTTCAATAATTAGTCCATCTAAACCTTCTACATGTCTCTTAGACCCCATTCCGACTAGACTGCTCAAAGATTACTGACATGGGCTGAAAGGCCACTGGACGAGGAAGAAGCCATTAATCCAAAAGCAACTTTAAAAAGCCAGATTTCAGTTTGCAATTGCACACAGAGACAAAGTATTAATTTTTGGAGACATGTACTTTGATCTGATGAAATTGAAATTGAACTGACCATAATGACCACTGTTACATTTGGAGGAAAAAGGGGGGAGCTTGCAAGCCTGAGAACACCATCCCAACTGTGAAGTACAGGGGGTGGCAGCATCATGTTGTGGGGGTGTTTTGCTGCAGGATGGGCCGGTGCACTTAACAACACAGACGGCATCATAAGGAAAGAACATTATGTAGAAATATTGAAGCAACATCTCAAGATATCAGCCAGGAAGTTAAAGCTTGGGTGCAAACGGGTCCAAATGGACAATGACCCTAAGCAAACCGCAATCAAATTACCAACTTTTAAAATGGAGTTTGGCACAGCGTTCTCCGTGCAGCGTTTCACTACATTGTTGATCATGATTCACGGTCTCTAACGACTCACCTATCCGACACAGTGTGACCTGAGGTTGAAGAACCACCTCCAGCTGCCTCCTCTGCCGGTCGATCTCCTGCTTCAACCCAGAAACCTCCTCCTCGTACCCGGCTACAGTTCTCTCTACAACCGCAAATATTTCCTGGGCGGCTGTTGTCAGTTTCTCGGTGATTAATCCTCTCAGTATCTCCGCTTTGGATAGTTTAGAGTCCAGAAGATCCACCTGCACGTTACCCTGCTCCATTTTTAACGGAGAAAGTCTCCAGTTTGAACAAAATTATAGATGAGTTCCCCGGTATTGTTGTCCGACTGGCAACATCCGAACCAAAAGTTCCGCTTTCATTCTTCTTCTGTTTCACGGCAGCTGACGTCCACTGCCATCCTGTGGCTTAAACACACACAAATAAAATAAAATAGTGCTTTAAACTAAAAAAAAAAAAAAAGCTCTGCATGTATAAATAAATGTTGCGACCCCGAAAGGGAGCAGCCGAAAGAAACGTTCTATTTGTTTATTAAATAAAATAAAAAAGTAAACATCAACATACCGAATAAGGTCCATTCAAACATGTTACAGCAAATAGAAAGCGATTTCCCAATGGGAATGATAAAGTTCTGTGAATCGTGAATATAGGGAGAGAAAGTAAAAAGAACAAAATATAAATACCCTAAATAATAATTAATTTGAATGAGGCTAAAGAGAATCATTCAGTCACTGGGTTCAATAGTGTCCAATGTGGCCAGTGGACCTTTTTCTTTGGTTTTAGTTTTGGCTATAATATCTCCTCCTCTAGAATATGTTGATATGTTATAATTGTAAAATGCAGCTGCTGATCTATGATTAGTTTCCATATAACGATGGCCTAGAGCAGTGGTTCCCAACCCTGGTCCTCAAGGCCCGCTGTCCTGCTTGTTTTCCAACTATCCCTGCTCCACCTACTGCTGATTACCTGGATGGATCAGGTGGTTCAGCCAATCAGAAGCTAGAAGGGCAGGGATGGTTGGAAAACAGGCAGGACAGCCTAGAGCAAAGTCTTCTTTCTGTTGAAACCTGCTACATTGTGAGCATGGTAGTTTTTCCCTGTATAAGACATATTTATTTAATGTTTATTTGTAGGGACAATGTAACTTGGACCAACGTCACAAAAGCTAGTTGGCAATGAATTATGGACATTTCAATTACATATAACTTGGCAATAGTCTGTAAACATTACATTAAGTAAATCCAGAAATTTAAATATTTTAAAGTTTGATAAATAAAATAGTTTGTATCTATAAACTGCCCAGATGTGTTGTTCTAACCTCATTCGACAGATAAAATGTGCCACAAGTCACAGTTTTTCTCGACTCTCCACTGATTAGTATTTGTTGTGATCCAGTCTGAAGCTGGAAGACTGGAAGCAGAGAAATATTTCTGACAGACGCGCTGGCAGATCCACAGGGAAACTCACCCCTGACACCAACACAAAACCTGAGGGGGGAGAACAAGGGAGAGGGAGGAGTGAGGGCAGAAGAGGTCAAAGGACATAGTGTAAAAAGGAAAACAAGAAATCCTTGAGGTCACAGACACTAGTAGTGTTCTTAATCATAGTATAATCAAGTATTAAAATTTAATTTTGAAAAACATTGTGAATAGCACAAATCAAATTTCCTCCATATCCACTGTACTGGGGTGGAACTGGTGAGAAATCTTAATTGTTTACCTCAAGATCTAGCATAAATAACATAAGACAAATGACTACAAAGTTCAAGTACTATAAAGTTCTACTACAGTTCTTAAGTAAATGTACTTAATTATACACAGACAGAGTTTATTTAATCCATTATTTCATTAATTCATGTAACAAGAACATGAACAGCCCATCAAAACCCCAGGCATAACACGTCAGTGTGTGTTGGGGGGGTTATTGTGAGGGGTCGGTGGACTTTATAAAGCGCACGGATATGGTTTCATCCCAGAAGTCTAATGATCTGACAGTCGGCTCTTTGGTCGTCTTCTTTCGTCTTTAACCCTTTATTATTATCATCGTCATTATTATTGTTATTAGTTAGTTTGTTCTATTTTCTTATGACAGAGCAGCTGCTCGGCAGTGAGGTAAGAATTATTATTATTTTTTATAATGATTATTGTTTTTATTTTTTTATTACTTGTTGAAACTTTCTTATTTTTTACAAAGACAGTCCTATTTAGAATAACTTAGAATAAGTTTATTACCCACTTATTTTTACCTATGGAAGGATAAGTGCTACACATATAAAGCTATTTTGTTATATTGTTAAGTAATAATAATAATAATTTTTATGTTTTAATAAAAAGTCACCTTTCTGGAAATCCTTAAATCACTGGCAACTTTAGCAAAGTAATTTACCGGTAAATTACTTTTATTTTGATTATTTATTAGGCTGAATTTTTAGACACAATTAAGAAAATTCCAATTTACCTCCATTTACCTAAATATTATAGTTTTATTAATTTACTGTATATTTTTAAGCATTTTACATATTTATACTGTTATAAATATAAATATAAACATATATATAAATAAATATGTAGTGGAGACGAAGGTCGAAGGTAAAACGTTCTACTTTTATCCTCATTGTGTGAGGATGAATGTGTCTTGCACATTTATTTTGAGGACACTTACAGATGTCATCTATATCGACAGAACGTAAATTCATATCTGTAAGTGCACTTTCACCCCTCCACCTTGGATCAAAAGTACTGCCTGTTAACAAGCACTAGGAATTTCAAGGTGCACATATTTCTGTTGGTTAGATGACGTGTTGCTGCCATCAATTTCAAAATTACTTTTTTTTTTTCCTAAAATGGTACATCTTCTCAGTTTAAACATTTGATATGTTTTCTATGTTCTACTGTGAATAAAATATGGCTTTATGAGATTTGCAAATCATTGTATTGTGTTTTTATAAAGATTTTACAGTGACCCAACTCTTGTGGAATTGGAGTTGTATATTTCATTTACAAATTTACATGATAATGTTACTTAACTTATTATTCCACACCCCAATGTTCAAAATGAATAGAACCTTATTTATTAAATTTATTTTAATTTATTATTACAGTTACTCAGTATTTCTTCCTTACTGATTGTCTTTCTGTCTCAATAACTATAAATTAATAGAATTATTGATGTTATTTAGGAGATTGGACTGATGAGTGGACTGAACCAGACGCCTGCAGCACCAACCTGTGGTCAGTAACACAAATAAATATAACAAATCATAAATACCCTGAGCTTCAGGTGATGGAAATATGTACATAAATATTTATACCATTATTCAACATGTTTCAGGTAAACCTCAGATGTCTGACTGGTATCCATCTCCGCAGCAGCAGTACTTGGATCTGACCAGTGGGGGGCGAAACAAATCGACACTCACTCAGGGCTCAGCATCCTTACTGGACAACAGGGTTAGGCAAATAGTGGTTATGGTTAAGTCCTAAGAAAATGTATCACTGTTCAGCGTCCTCAGACTCCGTGTGTGTCTTTTTGTGTTTGTGCGTGTGTGGTTAAAATGTTCCTTCAAGCCAACATGTTTCCTTTCTAGCACGATCAGTGTTAAATGTAACCCAGAGAAGCGGAAGGGTTCATTGTCCTCAGGCGTATTGTGTGCGTTAGCGTGTACCTTAATGTATCTTCACTAGTGTGTGTGTGTGTGTGCTGACCATATTGTAGGATTGTTTTTGCCCTCTTGTAATAACTGAAAGGGAAAAAAGTTAAAAGCTACAAGCTACTGTCTCGTTCAGTTAGAATCTAGTTTATTTTATTTTACAGCTCCTACTGCTGGTTCTTGCCACATACCCTATAACGCGCCCCTGGTTGGGTGGAGAGTGGACTCATGTATACAGTATCATCATGTAGAACACTTAAGTACTTCTTCTACTACTGAACATAAAGGACTAAAACATTTGATAATTCTCTATGAAATGTGGTAGAAAATGCAGCATTAACCCAAAGGTGCTCTTCAGTGGCCACTGATCAGATGACATTCATCAGACTGAAATCAGCCACATACATTTTTACCTCATAATAACTACAACTACTACTTGTACTACTACTGATACTTCTACTACTTTATCTGTTCACCTTCTGCAGCCGTCCGTCCATCCGCTCGTCCCTCTTCTCCTCTACAGTGACAGATACGTCCCCCCATCCTCTCCATTCATTCAGCCAATCGCGTCGCCTGCTGCCCCGCAGGCCGACACCCACTCCAGGACACACCCCGGCAACGGTGTCACCAGGTGAGTTTGCTAGTGAGGTTCAGGTGAAGCTGTAGTAAGACTAAGTACAGTTTCAGTTACTTCCAAAGTTCAACCATCGCATCTTGTACTAACGTTACAGCTTCTACTGCTATTACTACTACTTCTAGTATTTGAAACCTCTAACAGAACAAGGATCAACTACTACAATTACTACTTCTACTGCTGTTGTTGTTACTTGTACTAAAACAACTGCTACCTTTACTTCAACCACTACTTCTACTACAATAACTACCAGAACTACAATTTCTGTTACCACTACTACTTCTTCTATGAAGACAATTAGTACTACTACAACTACTAAAAACACTACTTCCTCTATTACTTCTAGTATTCAAAACCCAATAGAGAACTTTGGTCTGGATGCAGTATAGTACTACCAGGCAGTATTTGAAACCTGATGCAATACACTGAAAAACTACTACCACTGCTTTCACCGTTACTATAGGTTACTACAACTTTTGCTACTTCCTCTTCTTTTAAGTTTTCGAAGAACGTTTACCACTGCTAGTATAACTTCTGACAACTACAACTTCTAATATTCGAAATATACTACAGAACATTGATGTGGATGAACTGCAGTACTATTGTAGTATTTGACACCTGATACAAAACATTGAATAATAGCTAGTACTGCTGTTAGTATCGCTCTGTCTACTATTTATATTACAACCACTACTACTTCGACTACAGCTACAACAATTTGTACTACAACCTTTACAACTTCTTCTATGAGGCCAACTACTACTACTTCTTGTATGGCAGCTACTACTACTACAATTTCTATTACTATTAATTCTACTACAGATAAAACATCGACCAACTTTTGCTACTACTTTTATTCCAGTGTTGCTACTTCTGCTGAGAACTTCTAGTATTTAGAGAACTCTGATCTGAACATCAGTAGCAGGACTGATATGAATGTACTCTCTCTCTCTCTGTGTGCCCCATGTGTTTGCGTATGTCTCTTGCCCTGAGCAGACAGTATGTGCAGGTGAAGAAGCCTCTGAACGCCTTTATGCTGTACATGAAGGAGATGAGACACAAAGTGCTGCAGGAGGGACGAGAGCGAGAGAGCGCCGCCATCAACCGCATCCTAGGACGTAGGGTGAGAACTTTCTCGTTCCACCTTTATCTGCAAAAATCTAATAATGACAATTTACCTAAAATGCAAACAATATGAGGCTCAAGTTGTAGCCCAAATTCTAAGTATGTTTATGCTCCAAATGGAAGGACTGAAAGGGGCAGGGCAGTGTGGCCATTCCCGAAAAGTCTGACTGATCTGTTTGTCATAGTGGCATGCTTTGTCGCGTTCCGAACAGTCCAAGTACTATGATCTGGCCCAGAAGGAGAGGCTGCTCCACATGCAACTGTATCCTGGATGGTCTGCAAGAGATAACTACGTATGTAAACTCATTACTAGTATGTTTACTGTTCATGGTTCAGAAACCTTCAGTTTCTTCTTTTTCTTTTCTTTCCAGGGTAAAAAGAAAAGGAGGCAAAGCCAGCAGCCCTTAGGAAGCTGTTCCAGGTCGGGTTAAAAGAATCATTGTCATACATTTATGTGGTGGACAGAAGTCACATTTTAAAGGCTCAGTTCAGCTGAATTTTAAAAACATGGTATAAAGTCTTAAATGTGTTGAACAAAAGTGTTTCCATGATGTTTTTTCTTTATGTCTGTACTGGTTTCCTGTTATTGTTACTTGTTTAAGAACTTGTACCTTACTATGTGATTTAAATCCCTTTGAATTGAGACTGAAATGCTGTTGTTTTTTTCTGTAACTGGACTCTAACTGCTGGATGAGAAACATGTGACAACACACCCACCCAATAAAATTACTGCTGATGCAGCTGTAGTTTCAGGGGAATAAAATAATAAAATGTCGTTATGTGATGTATCTCAGCTTTACTGGCCTTGCAGACTAGTGAGTTAGTTTGGCTGATTATTTGACTGCACACCAACACAATCTCTTGAACATTTTAATCTCTCTAAGACTTTGGACGTTAAATTAATATTTCTTCTAAGATTGACAATTTACTATGCATTTCTAAAATACCTGGATGATCGAGCATGCATCGAGACATTTTTTTATTATTTTATTTTTTCACATTACATTTTTCTGACATTTAATTAAGTTTTATTTTCTTGTAACAATTTTGAACATTTTACTAATGTAATGAGTGACTACATTATTAAACATTTTATTAATATTCTTCTGACATTTAATGATCAGTTATAACAACATTTTAACAATATTCTTCAGATATCGTATCTTTTATATGTATTTTAAATATTGGGTTGATGTTTTTCGTATTTCTATTGATTAAAAAAAAAAGATTTTATAATTTTCTTAGAGATCTGTGGGTATTTCACAACATCTCTGCCATTAAATTAATACTTTTTGGACATTTAATTAAATTTCTTTCCTAGCAAAAGCAAAAGTATTTCATAAATGCTATAGGATTTTATTCCAAAATTTAAACTTTAATTATTTTTGTTTCTTTTTCTGATATTCCAAAATATATTATAGGTATTAATTTTTCCACACATTTTATGAATATTTTTCTAGCTATTGGAAATTAATGTGCACAATACCAATTATAAGGCATTTCTCTAATCTTATGAGAAGGAAACATCTTGATGCTGCTCATCTCTTTTTTACTTTTTACAGCAAAATGAGCTTGAGTGAAAATAAATGTTTTATCATCAAACATCTAATTGTGACATTTTGGCCAAATATAAATAACAAAATCATCCATGGTACTTTGAGAACAGGAGAAGATGTGAATGCTTTAGTGTTGAACACAAAGCAACACTCAGAAAGTGAACCTGATAACTTTAATTAAGAACAGTCTGTGTTCACTTTAAATCAGCAGCATCGTCCAAGGCATAATTTTGGTGCAATCAGAAATGTACAGGCAGTTATCCTGTCACTGAATAATTTACAATAAAAAAAAAAGGCCTTAATGAAGAAAACAGTAAAAAAAAAAGAAAAGAAAAGAAGAACAAAAACAGACCACTGACGGATCAGTGTCTCAATACTTCACACATTTTCACTTGAAAACACAACACAACTATAATCAAGTACAAAAAGACACATTCAGCAGTATTTGTTAACTTATACTGATGAAAACCAAACTGAAGTATGGTTGTTAGCCTAGTTAGCTTTGCAATCTCCCATTAGATTGCAAACCAAAACATGTATAATCTTTTAACTGAACCGGCATCAGTTCACATCCAAACAAGTTTAGCATGCTGAGCTAGCATGTGGCTAATACGCTACAGTGTTGACTCTCGCGATGACGACAATCAAACCTATCATAGCACTGGGAACGCTAAGTGGCTAGCAATTTTAGCTTTGGTCCTCAATCTGTAGTTTGTGGAACAATTGTTTACCATTACGAGCTAGTTATAAGTTCTTTTGAAAGGCACACGTCTGGTCAACAATTACACACAATTGTGGCGGGAACCACACCACTAGCTAAATAAGCCTAAACAAACCTAACAAACCTTGAGATGCTGTACTACCTGAGAAACTGATTAAAATACTGTTTTTGTGAAGCAAAACTTATAAAACTCTGGGCATTTTTTTAAACTCGTACAGGTATACAAGTCTGTGAGGACTTTTTTGGGTGAGTGTCGTCAACAACAACTGGATTTAGGAAAGCTCACCGTGAATTTATTTTTTTGTCATCGTTAGGTTGTTTCTGTAACTCAAACATAACGTGATGCATGAGAGGCACAAGCTGGGGCTACTGGGCACCTGTCTAATGTTTTAACACATTGTGAATATATCATGTAATGTTAGCTTGTTAAGTTACGTTTGCGCTGTACAGAATAAAAGTTATCCTGCAAGATCTTCTGGAATAACCTCTGATCTGCAATAAAACCTTTAATCCTGCAGATTAAAGTACACAGGCGAAGACATGAACAGTGACATCGGTATCCCAGCTGCTTGTCTAAACAAGCATATGAGTATGAGTTTTAACTCCAACATGAGCCAGGTCTAGTTTGGATGTACAAAACATGAAGTGGATTGGGGACGTTTATAGCATGAGAGACACATTTAGACCTTTTAAAGCTTAAATTGAGACTGAGTTGGAAAAGTATTCAACTATTTTGCTAAATGAATGACCATTTCAGTCCTTATCAAACAAAACAGTGAAATAACAGAATATCAGATTACAGCCTGCAAACCTCAAGTGAACGCCAAAATAAATTCTTGAATTGTTTTAATAATCATCTTGTTTTGCTCTTAACAAATTTCTGTATTTTAAAATACAGTTTGTCTAGTAAAGTGTGTAGACTTTATATTTATTAAACTAGGACTGAAAGCATTTATCCATTAATCAACTATTCGATCAACAGAGAAACAGTCCAACTATGATACTTTTGAGTCGAGCAATGTCCAATACTCCAATTTCAGCTTCTCACGTGAGATGATTTTAAACTTTTTATGGTCACGTATGAATATAAACTTAATATTTTGGGGTATTTGGATCTTCAGTCAAATAGTACAAGATATTTTAAGACGTCTCTTTTGCCTCTGTTTGACAATTTTTTTTTATGTTTCATATATTGACCCAATGATTGTTTTTTGTGAAACTAATTTTCTCATCACGTTATTCGACACCTGTTTTATCAGAAACCTGGTTTCACAGCCAGTGTTCAACCTCTGGTACTTCCTCTGATCACAGCGTGTGAACGCGAGCACGACTTTGCTGCTGATAAATAAATACCAGGTCATCATGATAATGTAAACAGAGAAGAAGATGAGGCATCCTTCTGTGCCTCGTCTTCCTTAGTAATCAGGAGATAGATGGAAACTGTGGTCTCTAATAGATAAACTCCTCCTCTGTCCATCTCTATCCTTCTGTCCGCTCATGTCAAGCAGGATGGATTTCCATCGCCTCAGCTCAGTTATCTCCCCTCTGTCCTCACTCGTCTCTCCCGCCCTCCACCATCCTGTATCTCTGTCGGCAGCATGAAGGCAGAGCCACTGGCCACTCGAACACCACAGGAACCGTCGTCTGGACGTTCTTCTCCAAGAAGTTGAAGATCCGGTTCCACCATATCCTCGACAGGTAGTTTCCTGGAGACTGACGCAGCTCCTGATCAGAAAGAAGCAGAAAATTACAACAGTGGAACTACTATTTTACTAACCAGTTCATCATTTCAGTAATTTTTCCAGCTAAAAATGACAAAATTTCACTGACTTTAGCTTCTCAAATGTGACTTTTAGATGCCTGTGTACAACTTACATCATAAAATTAAAAGATTGCACATTAGGAGTGCTTGAAATAGTTATTTATATGAACAAAGTTTAATTTTAGTCTTCGTAAACCATCATTGGAGCAACTTTTCGGTTGTGTGCGTTAATCTTCTGCAAAATGCAGCTGTTGCAGAGAGTCTTTGTTCCAAGACCTTTGTCCCAAGTTTTGGAGGAAGGTTTGATTCCACAGATGCTTCAGGTTATCGAGTAGCATTGCATTAAGACTTTTTCTTCAAGTCCATTTGTCCATGTTTGTCATTATCGTTTAGGCTTTATTCACCGAGAATAAATGTTGTATCAGGAGCAACAAGAAGCAAAAACACGGTACAAGTACAGTTAACACTGCTAGCAGAGGGTGTTTGTTGTGTCCACCTACATGCGTGTTGGCCATGGTGTGGTACCACCAGAAGATCCTGGTGGTGACGAAGTACGCGATCACGACGTCGACGCTGTAGTGCTCGTGGCCGATCAGGATGAAGAGGACCCCCGAGACACTGAGAACCCAGCAGAACCACTGATACCACCACATCCACCGAGGAGAGTCTGAACACACGAACACACACACACACAGTAAATTAGTTTCGTCTACTTCATCATCAAGAGTAAACAGAACCTTTATGAAGAGCAGATCATGGCAGATTTTTAGAGCAACAACAGTAACAAACCAATGTTTAGCCAATGTGCCTAAACAGGCAAATATGAACAATGCAATTTTACAAAATTAGACAACTACAATAAAAATGTGAACAAAAATGACAACAAATTAACTGAATGGACCTCAGCTAAATTGCTGTAAACTAGTCTGCAGAGACAACTATCATTAGGTTTTGCATCTTTGCCTTGGACAGGCGGTGATTTTAATTTTGTTCTGAAGGCTGGACAGGCGAATTACCATCACCACTGAAGTTGGGGAACATTTCTTCATAGGAAGGTAGATGTTTGAATTTATCAAAAATACTCAAGAGTATGTTGGTAGTTGAATGGCAGCACATGCACATGGGGACCTTTGACCTACTCTCTTCTCCCATGTTTCCTGTCTGCCTCCTTACTAACAGTATTAAAGGCAAAAATGCCCCAAAAAAAACAAACAAAAAAACAAACAGAAAACACACCGATTGCAATTTTCTTGGCTGATTCAGATTTCTACATTTTTTAATAATCTGACCTACCGAATGCGATTTTGGATTCCAATTTCCTTTTATTCTAAGAACTATAATTGAGAGTATACGCAAACATTTTCTTTACAAACTTTTCAATAATAAAACGTTTCATTGTAATTAAAAAAAATTATTAAATAGCTTTTACATTTTCTATCTTTCTCTTACTCTCATTTACACAAATCCCAAAATAAAAGTCCTCCAGGTAACTAAAAATAAAAGTGAAATATTTGTACTTGTACCAGATGTAAACAGGTGCAAGAAGTAATAGAAACAGGAGAATACAACAAGGCACCAAATGTTTTCATGGCTGTTCCTCCACAGATGATTCTTTATGGTATGTGTGAGTATCATTGTTTTTCATTTCCTGTGCAATTAAATAAAACTACAAATTGACCATAATTGGTGATATAATACCAAAAGTAATCCAATACGATGGTCTGAAAGTTGTTTGAAAATATCTTTTAAGTGGTTTTATTAATAACTTGTGTGGCCCCTGATGAAGGGGGAGTCTGGAGTCCAGGAAAGACAACACTGTACCTGATTAAGTTCTGTGAGTTTAGACTGAAATAAAAGGATCTTTGTGCTGGAGAAAGCAGTGAATGTGATGAAAGTTGTGTTTGCTCACACTCCTTGATGAAGAGGTAGGACAGAGTCAACATGACGGTGTGTCCGCTGTACAGGAAGTCTCCACACATCAGGTGGGAACCAGTCAGAGACAAACCTGAACACAACGAACAGAGACAGAGTTATTCCCAAAATGAAGTGCGGTAGGTTTGAGGTAAAAATGCAAATATGAATATATTTTCTGGACTCCAACTATAAATAAAAACTTTTTTAAACAAAACATCAGCTGCAAAAATACTCTTCTCTACATATAGTTAACTTGCTAAACAGAGTAAAACTAAATTAATATTCTTATTTAACTACTTTAATCACAGCAGTATATTGACTGATTTGTTGAACTTCAAGCCTTGTAAACATGTAATAATTATCATGACAACATGACAGAGCAGTGACAAACAAGCATCGGTGTAAACAATAATATAGTAACAACTCATTAATCAAACCATAAACCCAGGGTTGGTCACCCTCCTGATGGGCATATCTTTTGCTATTAACTCTGTTATCGCCTACAACAACCTGTGTCTGTAATAAAACTCTGTAGCTCAGAGTTTTCACACAGATTTTAAGTTGCATACTTTAATTAACATAATAAAAGTTCTGGTGACACCAGTGAAAACTTGTGTTACACTACATTATCCTGCTATAATCATCTCAGACCAACTTCCTGTTGTTTTCTGTCTGTTTACAATATGACTGTGTTGAACTTACCGTGAGCTGTGGTCCTGAACTCACTCTGCTGCTCTGCACAGTTACTGCTGTTTGATGAACAACTGCACTGACGCTTTTTACGTCCACTGCTGCTTTCTCCGTGTTTAACGACAGTAAGAACACGAACACGAACACAAACGGTAGGCGAGTAGGCGAACTCACTGTAGTGAGCTGCGAGGGGGACACAGAACCACGGTGGGGGGGCAGCGCAGCCAAAATAGTCAGGTGGGTGCTCGCTCTGCTGATTGCACTACTCTCGCTTACATGTCAAGTGACCACAGGGAAAATCGATACGTGATTATTAATCATTCAGCCCTAATGTGAAGACCGGACAGTTCTCTCTTAACCGACCTTCAGAAAGCAGGATTCTCTATAAAACTTTTAAATAACGTTTAAATAACAGATTTGTTAAAACGAGTTTGATTACAACTGTTTGTTACCTCCTCCTGAGATCAGCCTCAGTATCCTCCAGATTTTCCCAGTCGAGTCGTTGTACAGCTGCATAGAAGCAAATAAGGAAATGTAGATCAACTGTATGCAAACCACATGTAAATATATAGTAAATGTAAATAAATACGCGTTTGTGTACCTTTGGAGCGCAGACCATGTGTTTTCCAGGAACTGGCAGTGTAGTGATGTACATGGTGACACAGCGGTACATGTAGAGAGTCCCGATCAGGAAGAAACAACGACGACCCACTATCGCTCTGCAGTCAGAGAGAGAGAAAGAGAAAGAGGTTTCACTTTCTCCTCTGCGCTGCTCAACGGGTAAATATTCCTTTACAGTCCAGAACTGGGTTGCACCAGTTTTCGTAGATCAGTCACTAAGTTTGTCTTACATGCTACTACTACTACAACCAGCTACTGCAGCTTCAGATCAGTTGCACTATTAAGACTTAAAGGATAGTTTCACAGTTTTTCCAGCGAGTTTAAGTGCTGTAATCATTCCTCCTATTAATACAGAACTTTTTAAACTCTCCAAAACATGCTTCTTATATAGGTGATGGGGAACAAAAAGGCTTCTACCTTCGTCATTAGTCCCCTTTTTTTCAAAGCTGCACCATTTCTTGTAAAAAAAAAAAAAAAAGCCTTTCTTATTACTTTATCACTGAACACAACAGTTCAATTCAGCTTATCACAACAAATCAACTCAAGGCACTTTACAATGTAAGGTTCAACACCACACAGAATTATGTTGAAAACATATCCCACTATAAAGTCTATAAATTCCCCTTAAGCAAGCACTAGGTGACAGTGGAGAGGAAGAAACCTAAAGCTGAACCAGGCTCAGGGTGGGCGGCCACCTGCTTCAACCAGTTAGGGTGAGTAGAAATAGGAGAGGGAAAAGATCAGGCAACAAAAGAACAACAACAAGCAGCAGTCTGGGCAGGTTGACTGGACTAGTAACTGCAACTGGAATCATAAAGCTTTGAGCCAGGGGACACCTGAGGAATGGTACAGAGAGAGGGAGACAGAGAGGACGAAGCACAACTACGGGAGAGAGAAAACACAAAGTTAATTACTAATTTCTACAGCAGCATAACTAAGAGATGGTTCAGAGTCACCTGAGCCAACTCTAACTATAAGCTTTATCAAAGAGGAAAGTTTTAAGTCTAGTCTTAAAGGTAATAATAATAATAACTGATACTTTATTGATCCCCTTGGGGAAATTGTTGTTTGGACAGCTGCTAGACCTGTGTCAG
>JAUMHL010000011.1:1221228-1246399 GCA_032362345.1 Sandelia bainsii
CTTGATAGCTAAAGGCTCTGCCTCCCAGTCTACATTTAGAAACTCTAGGAACCACAAGTAGACCAGCAGTCTGAGAGAGAAGTGCTCTGCTGGGATAATAAGGTTATATGAGGTCTCTAAGATATGAAGGAACTTGATCCTTTAGTGCGGAAAAGGGTTTTAACGTCTATTCTAGAATTTACAGGGAGACAAATCAAAACTATCACTATATTTAGTCATCTTCGGTCTGGGACATACACGCCTTTAATAAATCCAGACTGCTGAAGCCTCATATTAGCTTTAGATACAAATACAATGCAGTTTTTCACAGAACAAGGACTGTGCAACCTGGCCCCCATCACTACCTGCTAATACAGTTCCCGGCGTGTAATAGCAAGAAGAATGATTTTAACAAGTAAAACCTGTTCCTGTGTTTATATAAGCAGCTGAATGTTGTTTTAAGACACACTTGAGAAATTATGAACTTCTCGCTGCTGCTGGTACAACCTCCTCTACAAACATCAGTAATAATAAAGAATTCTCATACTTATGTTTCAGGAAGATCCACTGGATGAGCCAGAGTCCGACCAGGATCAGCCCGTTGGCCTCAGTGACATTGAAGGCCCAGGGCACTCGGTCCACGTAGTCAAAGAACTTGTCAGGCAGCGGCGGGTTCACCGACTTGTCCGGCACCCTCTCGTGGACGATGGTGATGACGACGGTGGTGAAGATGAGGTTGAACAGGGCGTAGAGAAAAGCCACGCCGGTCTTCCACCACTCCTTCGGAAGGCGGTTCGCCCGCTCCTCCGACACAGTGATTTTGACGTAGTCGCAGTGTCGCCTCAGTCCGTTGCTTAGAGAGTGGATCAGCTGGTTCTGTTTCAACAGGCTACTCAGTTTGTTTTTGCCGTCATGGGCGTCAGAGGGGGGCGCCGACATGGAGGACTGCCGTGCTGGGTTACCGTTGGCAACCCTCTGAGGCATAGAGGGATTCGCAGTGGTCACATTAACTTCCACGTGGGGGCGTTCATCGTCCTGGATCAGTTCTGACGCTGCCATTGAGTCCTTCAAGACGCGTAAATGATCACTGGACCAGTAAGAGGGTCTCGCTGGTTCCTCAATCAATCAACGTCTACAACTGACATCAGATGACTGTGTGGACGTGTTCAGGAATTTTTCTTTATCAGGTATTGATTGCTTTGTCACGGTTCAGGTGCGATCAATAATCCAGTATCAGTGACCAACAGGTCAGTGTTGGAGTATGGGCTTCTTTCTTCTCATCAGTCCAGTAACATACAGATCAATGATCTGATCAATATGAGGCGTCAAATCGGTGAGGTTTCAGGGCAGGAAGGTGATTGGTCGATCCAGTGCAGACACGATGGTTCAGCACAAACCTGAAAAACCACAGCAAACATTTACTTTCAGTTAACTGCCTGACGCAAAATGACACTTCCTGTTAAAATATACGAGTTCTTTTCATACTCAGGCATTTGTTTCCCCGGTTTCCTTTATCTTTATCATCTATGTTATTTTGTGGCTTATGTCAACTTGTAACTCTTTTGAAATGCAAATTCCTTTATTCTTCCAACAAAACCAATAAAAAACGATTACAAAAATTAATAAAAACAATGTTTAAAAACTGTAAAACTGACCCACGTTTCTAAAAAGGTGTACTTTTGCACTTTTTAAGCTTCACCACATTCATTTCCATTGTGAACTAGTTTAGCTTCTGATGAGACTTTATTTATGTCAACATTTAGAAAAACATTTTTTCCATTTTTCTAGATTATTCACTGGTTCCAGTCTGTGGACTGATCTTTAACTGGTTATTTTTTGAGTTTGTGACTAAATAAAACATGACATTATCTTGGACAGAGTGAAATTATAGGCATTTCTTAGCATTTTGCACTTTAAAAAAATATATTTTAAATATATCAACCTACTATAAAATAGACTTAAGACTTCAAAACATCAGTTTTGCAGATTTTACAATTTAACACATGACGTCTAAAAACAAAATGTCTAAAAAATAAAAGCGATTAATTGTTGTTTAGTCAATGGGCAGATAATTAAATAAGATTAATAAAATTAAGATTTTTTAAACTAGGACATAATGTAAAAATGTCAAACAGTTCCTGGCTGTAGCTTCCCCAATGTGAGGATTTTTTTGGTGATTGTCAACTAATCAAATGTTGTCCAACCTCCGGCAATCACTGTGTAATCTGGTTCTCCAATGTGCTGTATTCTTAGCAGCAGCAGTAGTGTTTTATGGTTACCCTTCACTGGTAAATCCACACACACACACACACACACACACACACACACACACAGCTGCTGTGAAAATACATATCGAGTGTTTGACTTCAAGTGACCTGAGTGAGGCACTCCCTGTAAAACAGACACACCCACCCACCCCTACACACATGTCCCATAAATGCACAGCACTGACACACGTGACGTCTGAACAGAAAACAAGTCAGACAGCGTTGACTAACATGCAGACGGTCATTACTGCTTAACAGGGGGAAGAATTTTCCTGCACCTCCTTTTTATAGCACTTTGGATCTGATTTGTTTTCGTTGGCTTCCTTTATGTCTTTGCTGGTTTTATATTTAACTCTTCCCGTTAGTGACTTCTCATGCTACATACGCTTGACACTTCATTAACTTGTGCTGCTTTCTCATACAGTCACGTTTCATTCATTTAACTTTATTTTCCTCCTACATGCTGCCAGGTGGTAAAATTTCCTCCAACTTTGGACATTCCCTCTGTAACCTGGTTATGTAAAGTGCTAAAATGTCAACAGCAGCTGTATTAATTAGTGGCAGTTGCCCATTACTAAATTTAATAAATTCTTAATGAAGTTCTGAATAACACAAACGGTGGAACCTGAATCTATGGAATCTCTGCAGTTCATCATCTTCATTTTGGACTCTGAGAAACAATGATGGGCATTTTTCATTACTTTTTCATTTTTTAGTTGAGGAATTGGAAAAATTGCCCCGTACTGATTTACATATATAAATACCAATAGTATTAAATGTTCTTAAATAATAGATAATATACAAGGTCAATTCCGGTGATTTTCATTGTATTTCTTCTTCTTTACAAATCCCATGCGTGCACTAATTCAAACCAAAACTAAACACCACTAACAAGTATTGTGTGTGAAAATCGTGACATCTTATTCGTCTGTCACAGCACAGCTCCACTTTAAACTATTAAAGTCACATTAGTGAGCCTGTGAACATGTTCCTTCGTCACCATAAACAGACACAGACTGTGGTTTATTTTAACTCAGTCCCACATACATAGGCAGAAAGAGAGTTTCTGGTGTGTTTGACTCTTTTTTTCTATAGGATTTGTTGACTATAACAAAAATACAGAATAATACCAGAATTATACTTTAACATGCACTTATAAATCGTTCAAAACTACAGTCAGCGAGTGTTTGTGTGTCTGTCTGAGAGGAATTTAACCTGTCTGTCTGTTTGGGAATGAAAAAACACACACTCCCTGCAGACGAAGACAGTATTGAAAAGTGTAAACTGCTGCAGATTGAGTTAAAATGTGAGTCATGTCTCTCTCTCCTGCTGCCCCTCCGACATTTCACACAAAAGTGCACGTATGGCCGCTAATGTGCACACGTATGATGTGTGTTAGGGTTATAAGTCTCAGCACAAACACAAAAGTCAAACAGCTTTAAAAACGATTTGCCCTGAAGCTCTGAAGCAGGTAAGCCAGTGTTGAAACGTCAGTTTATGTGATGAAGCCTGCACAGATATCAACTCGCTCCTGCCACAGCTTAGCACATCTTTCTACAGCGTCTTAGTCACAACACGAGACGGGTAAAAACACTTCCAATGACTGCTAAACGCTTTTTTTTTTTATGTCTAAGGAGGAAAAACGAGCTCTTTCAGTGTTAAAACTGATTCTCATAGACCAAACCATCTGCATGTTTTTTCTACATGTCACATCCTGTTTACAGAGATACAGAAACGAACCCTAATCAAGTTAAGATCATGGGAATTCAATTTCCCCAAATTAGAGATGACTCATCAACAAGACTGACAGGAGAGTTTTACAGAGCTGCAACTAAAAAACTGTTGGTTTTGTCTGACTGAGACTAAACCTAGGGCTACTACTGAGGTTTACTTTCCAGTACTCATTGATCTGTTTTTTGTTTTGTTTTTTGCTTAATTTAATCAATTAGGTATTTAATTTGTGAAAAACACCCACTCATAATTTCACAGAGACCAAGTTACTGCAGTCAAAAGCGAGTTTAAACACAAAAGTGCTTAAACTAGGTCTAATAAATGTTATTTAAATAACATGAAATGAAGAATAGCTGTTGGGTTTGTATCATAGTTATAGAGTAAACAACAAAAAAGCACAAAATGACCATAAACAGGTAGAAAATGATCCCAAACTGAGGCAAACAACAAAATAAAAACACAAACACAAAAAAGAAAATGATGCAAAATGAAAAACACACCACATGACCAAAATGAGACACTAAGCAACCAAAAAAGAGAAAGTGAAGAGAACGAGACACAAAACTACAAAAAACGGATACATGATAATAATGACACAAAAAGCTACCAAAACAGAATGACCAAAAACAAACTATGAGAAGATATAAAACTAAACCAAAACCTTTATGAGGGGCGTGGGGGCGCATTCTCCTGTCTGTACCCTGGGGCCAATTTTCTCCTGATACGCCCTTGTGAATTAGCCCATTGTTTGTCATTATAAACAAAGCATGAAAAAGTGTGTTTAGAGATTAAACAAATGTCTGAACAGGTCGGTTTGAGGATGTCAGACGACGACATTAACAGGACTAGATTAGAAACAAGTCACCTGTCGGAAGTTGAGCGACAAATATCGGCTTATTTTTACTCTAAAAGTGCTAAAAGAAACATCTCAACAAGCGTTTTCTCCCCATGGAGCTGAATAAAAACACTCTTACCGTTCTAGCAGCAGGATTTAACGTGTTACGCTCAGATTCAGTCAGTTTTATCTTCAAAGAAAACTTTCCCTCCTCCTGCTCGTCTTCCCCTCGTTACCTGTGAGTGCGCTCGCGCTGTTAGCTCGTGAGAACAAGGCCACCGGCTCCGCCTGTCCCTCCCGCCTCCCGCCTCTCGACGTTCAGAATCCGAATATGGTTCGGCAGCTTCCGCCTACGCGCCCCGCCCCGCCCCGCCCCGCCCCACGCCGCCTGATGACTCACCTGTAAAATGGAGAAGGATTACGGAAGTAAACTCGTAGTAAAGTCTAGATAGAGATGTTTAAAAATGTTTGCACAGATGATCATCTAACTAATTTTTTCTAGAATAAAATTTTAAACATCCACTTCTGCAGACACCTGCAGTTTATGTGTCAACATTATTAATTGTCTTTATTTTTAACTACAGTGTTGATGATGCCACTTATTTATATGAGTGTAGTATTTTGTTATTAGTCGTAATTGTTATTAAGACATTTTATTTCTATTGTTCTACTATGACGTATCATAAAAAAACTAGGTGTCATAATTTGGATTTAGTTCTACATTTTAATTTAAAAAGTTATATATGTAGGGTTTCAACAAGTGGAGGAAAAGTTGTTTGAGTCAGATTTTTCAAATGTTTCAGAAGTTAATACACTTAAATGTGACAGATTAAGCAAAACAAAAAAAACCAAAAAAAACATCTAAATGTCAATTTCGTCACCAGAAGTAATCTATAGCAAATCATTTTCCAATATTTAAATCTGAACATATAATTTAACAGTTAACTAAATATGTAAAATGAGAAGGAAAAAACAGGTGTGTCCCACACTGGCCATCATGAGCACCAGGATATGAGTGTGCTCAGTGGTGTCAGTCAGGTGTGTCAGTGTGAGCTGTACATTTAAAGAAGTACTCTATGAGTCACTGCACTTCCACAGAGTTACTTGTGGTGGTCAGAACTGAAGCTGCAGATGCTGAGAGATCGTGATATGTGTTATGTGAGATGAGATAATCCAGATGTTGTCATGAGCCAGATATGTAGTTCAGTTATATTGACTTTATTTTATATTTAGCAAAGAACAACAGGAACCAACTGGTCATGGCAGCAGCAGAGTTTCATTGGAAAGGCGATAAATCACAAAACAAACATCTGCAGTAACACTGATGTCACTGATAATAATGATTCAGATTAGTTAGTTAAAACTCACTTCCCGTCTGTAGACAACCCCCTAAACTGATTGTGTCATTAAATGTTGGATTATGGCCAAATATGCTAATATACAGTAGGCCTGTAAATTTACCTTTGAAGACACCGAAGACATGTTCTTGGTGTTGTTGTTGACTTGAGGAAGAGTTTTCTTCTTTTTTAGGTATTTGTTGTTAATATTCTTAAATGTTACACTTTGGGGGCAAAAATAAATCAAATGAGGGATTTTTCCAATACAATTTACATATATATCCAATTATTAAGCTTTCAAACGTTATTAAACCAGGCAAAATTTAAAAGTTATCTGAATATGTGCAATGTCGGGAGGAAAATATTATGAAAATTCTTCACCAAACCCACTGTATTTATGTAAATACTAACTATTATTTCCTACATGATTTGTTGATTTATAAGTGAAAAAAAATCCTAGACATCATATCACACATTCTCACCAAGGTTGTGAAATAATTAATGATTATTTTGTTCAATATTTTTTGAAATATGCATGAAATTTATCTTTTTCTTTTTCTAAAACATGAAAGTTTGCACCAGATGAAAACTCACATGGACTACAATGCTCGTCTGAATACTGTTTGTTGTTCCTAACATGTTTAAAGACTCGTTCACAAAACATCCACAATCACAAAGGCTACAACAGATACATGACCATGTTGGAAAAGTGATTACAAGTGATGACAATGTAATGTAGAATTTTTAGGCAAGTAAAATTGAATAAAAGTTAAATGAAGTTTGGTGTGTGGCTGCAGCACTGCGTTTTACCACCAGAGGAGGCTGATTATCTACTGAAAAAACAACACACTTTCCTGACTCGGTGACATTATGATATGTCAAACCCTATATTTATACACACACATGCACATTCTCTGCACACTGACGGCTGAACTGACACTGAGGAGGTGTGTAAGATAGATAGTGCACAGTATTAGTAGTGAAAATAAATTATATTTCACACTGTACAGCAAGGTAGAGTTATATGCTGTAAGGCACACACAGTATCCACAGATAGGAACACAAAATCACTACAAACAATATGACGGCCTCATTTCTTGTCATTCTGTGCCTTGTTCCTGTCTGTGCATCCATTTTCTCATAATCCACTCATGCTATATTAAATTTTTAATAGAACAAATGTTACTTTTCAGTATAACAGTATTTTAATAAGACATCCTAACAAATATTGGGACATTTAAGCTGATGATTTGCAGCACGTCATTTTTTGGCATGTTTTTCACTGTGATCAAATGTTGTCTTTAGCTCTTAATGAGACTCGTTCACTTCTCAGCTATAATCGAGCAAACTCAAAAAACTAAATAACATTTGAACTTCCATCTTGGCTTATTTCTCCTCTTGTGGCAACATCCAGGGAGGTATCAGGTATATAATATCAGCAGCTGTTGTCCATGTTCTGTGTGATGCATTGGGCGACACACAGCTCAGTGAGGGATTTCCTCCAGTTAAATACGCTGAATGACAGGTTTTAGGTCTGAAGACACTCGGGTGGATCCCTCTGACTCTTCAGAACCAAATCTTAGAGCCTAAGAGTCTGGTATTTAATGGGGAGGCGTTTGACCTTTGACCTCCAACCACAGGCGATGTTGACTCCAGCTGAAGATGGAAACAGACAGCTGACAGAAACTTTGTCGCTGCTGAAAACACCCTCTGAGCTTTCTACCTCTGACCAGCCGACCAACACACACTCCAACATGGACAACACCGAAAACCTGTTTAATCCAAGGTACAACCTACAACAATCTTTACTTTCTGCGTGGTTTTGTAGTTTCTTAATTTTTAAACAGACTCACCCCCTTTTCTTTGCATGTTAAGTCTGTGTTATAGTTTTAATACAGTTAATATAAGGATCACAAGTGGGCATGTAAAGGTTAAATCAGTGTGTTTTTTTAAGATAAAATGTTGATGACTTATATTCAATAAATACAAATATTCCTATGATATTTTTAAATGTTAAACCTCCACAGGTGGAGACCTGTCTTTGTTCTGTCCAAATCCTTATTTTTTCTTTTTATTATATGAAATATAAATATAGTGATATGTAGTATATGTAGTGATTTCTTGTTTTTTAATTCATGACAATACAAAAAAAGTTTTTTATATATTTTAATGTTTTGTTAACTTCATTAGGGCAGAAAAAAATATCTATTAATCAGAAAATATGTAGCAAAAGATAATAAAACAATAATTGTCTTATTCTGAAGAGCTCAATGAAAGAAAAAACTTTGCTGAATAACATTTCATATAGTTAAAGTGTTATTTTTACAACAATAACACTTTTTTTTTTCTTTGTCGTCTTTCTTCGTCATTTCATTTGGTGACATCATTAAAGATCAGCGCTTCGTGTGTGTGCGTGTGTGTGTGTGTGTGTGTGTGTGTGATGTAGCAGTTCACGTTATTTTTAGCAGAAGGCCTGGATGCAGCTGTCGCGTCTCTTTCTGCATTTCAGTAGTTTGGCAGCTGCTACCATTACAATTTAGAGTAAATTTTTAAAACATATACTTTTGTTATTTTCAAAATATTCCATGTAAATACTAAAACCAACAGTGATTTAATATTACCTTTGTACACACACGTACACATGTCAGAACCACTTTTTGACTGTTGAAAGCGAGATTATTGCAGCACTTTGCAGCCAGGCGCGTAGTAAAATTGCACCGTCTGTGGCAGCTCGGGGGCTGACGCTTTGATGACGTTTTATTTGTGCAATCCACTACTGGGGTTGTTTCTGCTGGAAATATTTCATACATGTGTTACAGGAGGAACAGGAAGACTCTCAAAGGACTGCTACGATGTGCAACTTAAATATAGGCTATAAATACGAGTCCAAATCATGTAAATCTTAACTCGAAGTCTCATGAGTACTTCGTTCACATCACTGTTTGTTGTCCTTCCAACACATGTATTATCCATCATGCCTCTAATAACACTGGGGCTGCTTTCTGCTGGCTTTTGTTTGTTTTAGTGTAAATAAGCAACGCTGTCATGAAGAAAGTCAAGGTAACAGCAACATGACATATCACATGTGTCTAAAACAGTTGAGTGTGGTCGTGTATGCAAACGTTAACCAGACTTACAGCTGATGGGTGTGTCAATAAACTCTCTGTTTATCATCACGCAAATAGACTGGATTCAACAAGTTTGTGCGGGTGTCCAGTCCTTTGATGATATTATTATGTATTTTCCTTCATCGCTGCAGCATCTCTAAACTTCACTGACAGCTCTGTCTGTGGTTTTATGTCTCACTAGTGTTTAATCTGAAAAACACAAATATTGCATATAACACTTTATTGTTAAAGCCTGGATACCTTTTTTTTGGAGTGCAGAAAGCATATTTCAACCTGTTTTTAATTTAAATGAAGATGCCGTAGGAGGAAATTTTAAAGCTTAATAAACATTATTTCCCTGTGAAACGTAATGAAGTGGAGGCACCTGGAGGCAGTTCCTTGGAACTTGCTAGTACTTGTGTAACTGTATGTTTTACCATTTACACATGTAAAAGAGAATAAAGGAAAAGACTCTTTGTTGCTGCTTTCTGAATTGGTTTCCATCTGTCATTCAGGCATTAAACAGGAAGTTGAGTCAACAGGATTTCATTTTTGTACTGATATAGAAAAAATCCCAAAGCTTCCCTCTATCAATTAAGTTTGACATTTCACGTTGTATCCAGCCCTTTGGCAATTACAAAAATCCTTTCCTGCAAGATGTAATCTACTGTATATAAATGCCTGACAAACGTTCCGTGTGTAGAAAACATCACAGCTTGCTGGTTTGCATATACATGTCACAACAGGAAGTCCTTTTAACACATTAGTTTACATTGCAGCAAAGAACATCCGATCCTGATAACATCCCAGGGTCATTTCTCCTTCACGTCACCAACAGTAATCATTAATTCACAGGTCAAAAAAAGACCAAAATATCTGCTGAAGCTTGATTTGAGCTTTTTATTAGTTGTTTGAACTTGTCCCAATTGACGGTTCAGACTATATAGTCTCCATATTAAAAAGTCACATATTGTATCTTTAAGCTGAGTAGTCACTGTACATAGTTGGCCTGATTTAGCCCTGATTGGATTTGATTTTAGAATTGTAGAATTTTTGCCCAATTGAACAACCAACAACCCTGCTCCTGGGATTTCTGGTTGCTGTCTTGCAGTGTAAGCAGAGCCCTGGTCGTGTTCCTGCAGAGCTGCTGTCAAGATATTTGTTACAAGCAGGAACTAGTAAATGTCATGTCATGGCTGAAACTGTATTATAGAAACCGCTGAGATATAAACCAGACTTTTGTAGAATCACAAAAAGTAAGGCCGCGTTTCTCTCTTTTGTCAACACTGAGGACATAGCCATCGCCAAATAAGAATTTATTGGAATTGTCACTGCACATATCTGATCAGAGCCTATGTGCTGATGTTCAGTGTGAGCTCCTGATCACGGCTGGTTAACTGAATCGTACAGTGTCGGCATTGACGTCGGAGGTTCTGACCAAGCAGAAAGGCCGATTATAGAGTGCAGTATAAGTTAACACATAATCCACAATTAATACAAATCACACAGAGTCTGCCTGGCTTTAGACTAGTATCAGTCTTGGACTTAAGACTTGGAATTTGTCTCAATCTACTTGAGTATTGACTTGAACTTGTCTGAGTTTAGACCATGTAAAGACCTAAACCACAACTGTTACAGCTGACTTGACTTAATTTGAACCTGTCTGATAAGATGACATAAAATTATTTTAGTTGAAATTTGCCTTGATTTGAACCTGTCTAAGATCAGACTTGTCTTAAACGCGTCTCAACTGACTTGATATGTGACTTGAATTTATCTCAGTTGAGACTTGGACTTGTTTTTTTTTTTGATTTTGATTTTATTTCTCACTGTTGAACTTCTTATTATGTGTCTGTTTCTCAGCCTGGCAGCAGCCCTCATGAAGCTTGATCCAGAGGATGGTGAGCAGATCATAGAGTATTTAAATACTCAAGCCCTGCTGACAAGAGAGAAATCATGTAAGAACAAAGGGGACAGGGAGGGACAGGAGGCGGTTCATGTGTTGCACAGTAGTTAGTGAAAAACATTATACTGACTAAGCCGCATGCCGAATAAATAAATAAGTTATTTGTAACTGATCTTGAACTTGTTATAACTCATCTAAAAATGAGTAATGCACCCTCATGTGCATGAAATTAAAACTTCATAATGAAAACTATGTTGTTTTAGTGCTACAAGCGTCGGTCAGGGAACAGAAGAAACTGCTGGTTGAAAACGGCAAACTGAAGAAAGATATTGAACAACTGAGGATTCAACTGCAGGAAAAACAAAGAAGACGCACTGGTACACACACATTTGAATGCACTGCATTTGCATTTCCTAACGCTAAGTCCCATTCTAACATTAAACCTAAAGTTAACCCTCAAACAGGCCTTTGAAGAATTGAGGATTGAAAAATGACCTTACTTTTCCAAAATGTCTCCACTTTCTGAAAATGTTCTCACTCTCCAAAAACATTCCCACTTTCCTAAAGGATTCATTTTCAAACCCCCTAATTTTCTAAAATACTTGTATTTACACGTTCCAAAACATATCTTTACCAAAAATGTTGTAACTTTCCAAAATTGTCCTCACTTCCTTCATATGTCTTAATTTTGTACAAATGTTCTCATTTAAATCCCCGCATGTATTTTCTGTTTTCACAACTTTACATATCTCCCTTCTTTTTCTATTTTTCAGCCAAGGCTTTGCTCTCTCCAGCCCCGCCTCCCCCAACTATTAACTCCACCCCCATCACACCTGTCGATCCACCTGCCTCCCCCGCTGGAGCTATAGCTGCTGTTCCTACAAAGCCTCCTCCTCCCTCCTCATCCTTACATGACCGGAGAAATGGACAGAACAGGAGAAGCAGAGGAGGGAGGAAAGGTGAAACAAGGGAAAAATGAGAGGAAGGGTGAAAGGGAAGATGGATGTTTGGGAGGAAGAACAGAAAGTGAAAGGTAGGCGGGAGGAAGGGGAAGGAAAAGACTGATTGATTTTTTCTCTCTTAGCTCGTCCCACCTCTGACTCTCTCACGCTGGGGTTGGACCCTCGGGTTGACGTGTCTCGTCTTGACCTGAGGGTTGGACGGATCCTTAGCGGCCGGCACCACCCGCTGGCCGAGAGGATGTCTGTGCTGGAGGTGGACGTGGGGGAGAACTCTCCCCGGACGGCTGTCAGCAACCTGGGCAAGATAACAGAACTGGAGGAGGTAACACATTATTTATTCTCTAAATACTTCAGCTTTATTGGGGAGTTGACAATGCTGTCCATGAATGTAAATAATGCATTTTGGCCACTTTGTGTACATGTTTAGCTGTGGTTTAGTTTAATTTACTCTGATTTTGCTGTGAACATAAATTGTTTCTTTTCTTCCTTTAATCTCCCCTCCTGTCTTCTTCATTTTTGCCCCTGTTTTCTAAAAAACTTTATTCATCTACACTAAACCTGATTGCATAAAAAGTATTTAACCAGTTTCACCTGTTCACAGCTCAGGGGCAGCCTCGCTGTGCTGTTGTGCAATGTTAAGGCCTGTAAACTGAAGGGTGTGGTCTCACAGGCCCGCCTCCTCTGTTGCTCCGCCTCGGATGACTCCATTGAGCTTCTGGCTCCGCCCTCAGGCTCCACCCCCGGAGACAGAGTCACCTTTCTCAACTTCCCCGGTACCCAATTCTTACAAATCTGGGACTTTTCTCTCTCAAAAAAACAAACAAACAAACAAATAAAATAAATAAATAATTTTTTTCCTAAAGTATCCTTCATGAGCCCCAGTCTCTTTCTCTCTCCATGTGTTCAGGTGACCCGGACAGAGAGCTGCAGGCCAAGGAGAGGGTTTGGGAGCTTCTTCAGCCTGATCTGCAGGTCGACTGCAGGGGTGTAGCTGCCTATAAAGGCTGCGGATTCGAAGTAAAAGGGAAGGGGCTGTGCAGAGCCCCTTCGCTCACCAACTGCATCATCAGATAGACATAATAAAGGCCCAGCACAGCACAAGATATGCTCAAATCATTATGCGTACCACAGCACAGTCATTGTGAAAAGCCTGGTCTGCTTCAACTAGTCAAGCACTTGCACTAAGCTAGTGCTGTCAGCTAACAACAGAAGAAAACATGTCATCATTGTGATTTATTAATTAAAAACACTTGAAACCACAATCATATGTTTCTTTGGGTGTTGTTTACATAAAATAATTACAATATAAATGCATTAAGAATGGGAAGTTCTCTCTTCTTTCAGCTGATTCAACAACAGAGATTAAGTGTTGGTAACATTTTTCTGTTTAGAGTTGAGTTCTGTATAACTTTAGGCGCTAAGGACACTTCTCCACTTCATGGGTTGGGACCTAAGACACGTCCTATTTCAGTACTTAAATAAAAATGTTCCTGAAATTCTCATAAGCTCCCAGCAAGTTTAATTACCAAGCGATGTTTCTACCGGACACATCTTCACCAGGCACCTGCAGAAGTTTGTTAGGGTGTGTGGGTCCTTGTTTCTGTTTACTGAAATGCTCTGAGCTTCTTTATTGCTGATATGTCAGAAGATACTGCAGTGAAAGTCATGGGTACATAAAAAAAAAGATAAGTAACACCTTTAAAAAAAACCCTCATTTTCAGAGTCATGATTAAGTCAAATCTGAACAAACAGACCTGGAACACATAGTAATAAATTCAGGTGGGCCTACACATTCTAAGGATGCCATTATTTTCAATGTGTATGTTGAATAAACATCCATTAATTTCCTTGGAAATCATAGAATAATAGACCCTCTTCATACTGCAGAACTTGCCTGAGATTTGTCATGTTTTAAAGTTTTGTTCAGCATTAATGTAATCCAGTAGAAGTTATCTGTACAACTACAGATACACTGCAAACAGGAATACCTAATAGCTAATTCAGCAGACTTATAATGGTGCCAATCTTCCCACATGTGAACTAAAACATGATTAAAAATAGTGCTCAAGCTGAGGGATACGGACATCACCAAGGGTGTTTTTGGGAAGTTCCATGAGCGCAAAACTTTCTGAACAGGTAAATTCTAATATGTAAGGGAAATGTGCGCCTCTGTTAGTTGATTTGATATTTAAACATGTACCAGAGTTCGGAGTCAGAGTGAGACCTCTGTTCTAACTTTCAGAGCTCTGTGGTGGTTTCTGGCTGAGAGGTGGAGCAATCGGTCTCTCAGCGGTTCTCCTCTGATTAATGGCCATTCGCAGGTGTTGTCCAAAAACAAGACTCCACCCGTCACCTCCTCAGCCAGAGCTCGCAGCCAGTCAGTGGTCTGCGATAGGTAGCCAGATGTGTCAAGCCCCGCCTTCTTCACTTGGTCAGCATATGTGAGGACGAGTAACGTGTGACGTCTCCACTCAGGACCGAAGAGGCTCTGAACACCAACACACACACACACACACACACATATAGGACACATAATATCAATACACTAACAATACAATGTGTGTGTGTCTGTGTGTGTGTGTGTGTGTATGTACCTCCGCATGCTGCTCCAGATGAACGCTGGCATCAGGTAGGTCAGCTCTCACAATGAACACAACGACGTGCACACCCTCAGGGCAGAGTTTGTGCACGCTCTGTGGGTGTGGCAGCAGAGGGGGCGTGTCAATCACTCTCAACACAAGGTCACACTCCGCCCCCTGGCGCCTGAAAAAACGCGGGTAGTTTCGGCTGAGGGCCAGGTACTCTTTTGTCACAGAATCATCAAAAATGCTAGTGCCTGTTTGGAATCCATGCCCACCTATAAATAAAATTTACCATTTAAATGTGTCTAAACATTTGCCGTTAGCTGAAAATTAAATTTGAGTCCACATGACTACTGACCAATCAGAGCATTCCCCACAGAGCTCCTCCCACTCTGCCTGTTGCCCAGCAACAGCACATTCAGGACCAGCACATTGCGATCATCGTCGTCGTCTTGACGAATCCACCTGCTGAGAATATTAACAGGGTTGTTGCTATGACGACTGTGTCCTGTGTGCTCCATCTGAAGATACAATGAAAAAAGTATTTTTAACAAACGTGCTGCCAAATAAAGTTTTGTAGTTTAAAAGTTTCACAGCATTAAGTGGTGGTTAGTAATAACTTAATATCCTGAATACATTCCTTTAGTGTTAAATATATTTTTAGATATGTTTTGTTGTTTTTAGATATGTTTTGTTGTTAATTTTATCCATGAAAAAAGCAAAAACAGCATATGTACATAAAAATCTACAAAATAAAAATTAATAAATTTGTCATAACTCAGGACTTCTTTTTTGCCTCCCCTTCTCTTGGTCCTTGCACACACATATATACTGCATACTGCACAGCCACGTGGCCACTCCCCTCCTGCCCTGTTCATTTTCCCACCGTGCCTCTAACCGCGCCTCTGCTAAGCTGCAACTCAGCGGCTAATCGAGCCACAGTAATAAGCACATTGGTTCTCGTCACTCTTTGCCAGGTCAGTTCAGCAGTCTTCATCCTCCGTATGGTCTGACATGGATACTTCCCCCTTCTATTGCTGTAAGCTGCTACTGGACTGAGTTTTAGTTGTATTTTGACTTTTTGCTGGTCAAGGCTTCTAGTCTTTTTATACCTTGTTTTCTAGCTAAGGCCCTCAAATAGTCTCTCACTCTTATGTTCATTCATGTGAGCTTCAGCCTACCGTAGCCTCATCTGTCACATTAGTGTTTGCGTAGTCCCTATTTGTTCACATTTTATATTTGACTTCTCTTTAAGTATGTTTTAGAATAATCTACAGTGAATCATAGTGATCCTTTATTCAGGTATCGGCATTCTTGTTGATGGTGTGTGTTTCACAATCCAAATGGTAAATATCAATTAAATGATAAAAAATAATCAGTCAAAAAAACTAAAACTGATTTTTTTCCCCATTAAACTCAGAACAACACAATTTAGTAACACATATATTAGTTATTTTAAATATTTTTTTCAGAGCAGTAGTGAGTTTAAAAAGTAGAGACTAGCCTTGAATTTAACACCAAACTGATCTAATGATGCAGGTGGATCATTATGATGAATGTTGCTATTGAACAATTTAAGAAACAACTTTGGAATCAGGTTTACCACAAATAAAAACTGTAAGATTAACAGAATTTAAAAAAATGCTAGGCTTACCTGCTTTACCTTACCAGAGGAGGCGAACACAGACACATTTCCTGGACTAATCGATAAGGGAGGTTGGTTTTGTGTGTGTGTGTGTATAGGGGCGGTTACTGGTTAAATTATAACCAGTCCTGTCCATCTGCCCGTCACTGGATAGTTTTATTAGGCTGTAAATGTGACAAACATCCCTGTAGATTAGATTTAAAGTGACACACGAGAAGGGAAGTGTAGTGTTGTGTAGTGTGTGTGTGTGGTGTATGGAAGCCCATTCTTGGCAAAACAAACGAACAAACAAAAATCTCATGATTATTATTATATTATTATTATTATTATAATATTATTATGACTTCTTCATAACTACTATGTATCTCACAATCATGAAAATGCTGTTTATCGTAATTATGAAAAAGTACATCACAACACAGGAAAAATATGAATCTTGTATTACCTCATATTCTCACAACCATGAAATACAAATTCTATTATGATAACAAGAATTCTTGGGTACACAGTTATAACATATTTAAGAGATAATATGATACTGCAGTATTTAGCCACAATTTTTGAGATATTGATTAAATTATGATAATAATCAGTGACAACATCTCACTTGAACTCATTATGCAATCAATAATAATTCATAATATTCAATTCTAAATGTTATCAAGGTCAAAATTAAGTGTAATTATTAATCTTATAATTCTTGTTTGTTTTATTTATAAGATTGCATATTATATGAAACATCCTACTGTAACAAGAAGATAACAAAAACATTCTTATAACTGGTGATAGTAACTACTGTACAGAATGAATCAATATGTCAAAGGTTGTGTGCTGTGTTAACACAACCTACCGTAGCAGTGGAACGTGGATAAACACACTGGTGTGACCCTGATGTCGACCCTCAGTGTGAAAGCGCAACAGATTCGTCAATGTTCTCTGTTTAAATAAAGTCCAAAACTGTCTGTGCCTCAGGCTGCTACAGAGAGAGGTATCATCATCTGCTCATAGTTTAGGTTGACAGAGTCTGAAACCACAGAGATAAGATGATCTGAAACACTTATTATTATTATTACCAGGCTGCACACACACGCTTCTCCGTCTACACTTGTGAGGACAATCCTTAGCCCCTAACCCCAACCTAATTCTAACTTTAACCTTAAAGGATAACTCAACAACAAACTCAAATTCTGCTCTCCCACTGTGTCTAAAAAAAGGGACGACAACGACTCTCACCACAAAATTATGATAATAAAAGGAGTCTCTAGTAGGAGAGACTCAACAGTGTGTGAGTTTGTGTCAGCACATAGCCATGGCCTTATCACAGCTAATGTTACTGTTCATCCATCATCATCCATTAACGTTTTGTTAAACGATGAACACAGCTCAGTCATCAGCATATGTTGGGTTTACACTACAGAGGAATAAGTCTTCATGACGTTTTTCAGCTCTTGCTGGCTAATGTACCTGCAGGTCTGTGGAAGTGAGACAGAGGCTACACTTAAGCTTGATTTATGCTTCTGCACCCAGTCTACATAGATCCTAGGCCACAGACTATTCAAATGGCCTATATGGTTGTGAGCATTTACACTTCTGTGCTAGTGTCACTCTGCAATTCCACCTCCACACCACTAGTTGGCGATGGGGTTTCTATGCTATTGAGTTTTGCATCTATGCATCTATGCAGTACTGCAGCACAGGTACAGCGTAGACTTGACACAGTAGTGTGAATCAAACTTTAGCTGGAGTTCGGTTATTACAGTAAGTACTTAAAGTGTCTCATACTTGAGATGACTTTTGTTGTTATTTGCTGCTATACAAGTAATTACTGAACTGAACTGAATTGAATTGATTCTGTGGACAGCGTGAAAATCATCTGGGGAAAGTTATCCTTTAAAACAAAGACACTTCAGTTAGTTCTTGTAAGTATTGAGCCCCCGCCATAATGTCTTCACAAGGCAGAACGGTCCTCATACTGCAAGTGTCCTCCCTGGATTTGTTTAAAACTCACCAGATGATATACAAGAACACAGATTATTAACATCATGTGAATGTTTTCTGTCATATCATTACGTCCTACTTTTGATGGCAAACACATATTTTTAAGGTTCTTCTGAGGATCTGTGTTAACTTTCTTTTCCATTCTTCCCTCACAAAATATTAACAAACAATTTAGGCAGCATCAGCTAATGTTCTGGCAGAGGTAATCCAGAACCAACTGAAAACACAATATCTGACTAGCAATCAGTGACTAATAGCAGAAAGTATGAGGTGTCGTACTGTTTTAATCATATTACCATCAGAACAATAGGGAAAACCGTGGATGAAATAAAACTGTGACATCAAGGAAATGGGGAAACATAGATGGCAGAGTGATGATAACACAGATAGTGTGTGTTACTGACCTATACTGAACACGCACTAACAGGAAAGCTGGGGAACATGGATGGAGGAGTGACACAAGCATGGAAAAAAAATATGTGCATGTGTTATCTTTATTATAACCATACTCAAACGAAAGGACAGTAATGCCCAACAGCGATCAACCGCAGAAGAGGGAACACACACATACTCTCTCCCCTCTCTCAGTGTCAGTGAGGCTCCAAAATATCAAAATTGGTTTTAGGAAGCTTTTGGGAAACACAACTGAAAATAACAAAAATACCCAAATATGGCTATACTCTGTGAGGTTTTGTCATTCTTCCAAATTGTCGTCACATGGATTAAAGTATCTAAAATGACAAATGTTTGCCCTGACTGAGAACCATGGTTCTTTTACTACAGGTTAGTTAGCACAAGTTATGTATTTGGAAGTTTAGTTGTGTCAACTGGACTTCTTTCTTCTTAGTTCAAAACTCTTCACTAATAATGTGAGGAAAGATGACTAGGTGACCCAGAAATTCAGATCAACATACCTTCGCTGACTCAAGTATTGTAGCACAACTCCCACTCAAAGATTTTTATATATATACTGTAACTCCACAAAATATTGTGATTATTAAGTTAGTTAATTATATGTGTTAGGAAGGCAAACCAATCAGAAACATTGATATTTGTGATGGAGGGACAGTTGCCCTCCTACCGAACCACTATACAGTCCTTCATTCCCCACAATATGTTCCTTGGTCACTGTAAACTATCCAACATGTTAACATTTGCGATTTACATTAGAAAGTTCAGTGATTTCAGTTTTGTGAATATTAAAAAAAGACACAAACAAACAATGGCGTCCTATTGATTGGGTTGTTCTGATCAGAAAAACTCATGGTCATTTAGGAAGGCAATGACAAATTATGTATTTTCTTTTTCAGAGAACTTTTTGTTTCTGCAGATGTTGAGTAATTACATTTAACACTTCTTGTAGATTGGATATTTAAAAGTTAAGACCATGCTAGAAAGTTTTAGCTGCTTGTAGGAGCCAGCAACTATTAAGAGAGTTCGGTTTTTCCCATTAGGTAATCTTAGGTCTTCAGTGTAGAGGGAAGTTTTATGGGTTTTAAAAGCTATCAAACATCTGATGTTACTCAACTAATTCAGACAAGAAGATCAGATAATATTGAGATCGCATAAACTCAAATGTAAGACAATCTGATCATTTTTAAGTCCTGATATTTGCCAAATCAACTTTTATGTGCACTGCTCCATTAAACAGCTTGTTTTCCCATCAGAAGACTAAGATCACCTCTTATGCTTTTCGACAGATATGTTAACCAGTTTAAATATCCAAGGGTGTGCTTTAACTCTGTGGTCGTAAATAACTTTTTATCTACACAGATGGGATCATTTCCCCGTGTCTTCACAGGCCTGTGGGGAAGTCTTTTCCTCTCTGTGAATCTTATCGCCATCCATCAGTTGCTGGGAAAACATTCACCGCCTGGTTTTCAGATACACGTGGTCCGACCAAAATGAAGATATTCAAAGGTTACCTCAACATTTTGGAGGAATATGGAATATGTTAGGAATATGTTAGCTTAGCTTTGCAATAAAGATCTGATAAAAGGGGAAACAGCTAGAATGGCTATGAGCAACACTCCCAAGCCAAGTCCGTTTTATTTACAATACATAGGTGTGGGCTTTTGGCAGCAAAACTCATCCCCCCAAAAAAACTTTAAAGGAAGAGAGAAAAAGAATCATTAATTAACATATTTGCACTGGATATTCTTTGTTTAATGTGACAATAAACCAAAAATAAACATAACAATGGCATGTTTTAGAAGATCAATTCCTCAAGAAAATGAGCCACAAAAAACAGTAGCAATTACAGAAGCTGTATTGTTGCTAACATGAAATTCAGGAGGCTTCTACTTCCATGCTGTTAGTTTTTTATCACTAGAGATTTCGTCATCATAGTTTAGAATGATTAGCATACAGAACTATGTTTAGCTGAACCACGGTAGAAAAACTATAAAAACATTGCTTGTTAACTAGTTAAACAGCTAGCTAACAAAAGCCTTCGTCCTTAACAGTTGTTAATCACTGATGAGTTAAAGACCAGAATAAAAACTGTAAAGTACCAGTAAAAATTAGAAGTATCAAGCTATGTTCTTCTAAAAACCAGACACACTGAAATGTTGGAAAAGGACAAATCCTTTTAATCATAAACCAAGACGAATGATTGGTTACAGAAATGTAAGATTCCTTCCAACAGGAGTGGAAATTAACCCCCAAAATAACCTGGCAATGTGACACATAACAAACAGACAAATAATTATACCAACATTTAGCCAAAATATACAGAAACAACTTATAGAAAAATAGCTTTATCAGTCCATAAGAACAGTGCAGTCAAACAAGATACGTGGACGTATCAGGCCTTAAGGTTTGGTGCAGGGATGGTTTTGGTTTAACGAGGCAACATTTCACAGTTTATGGGACATGAATACGGATGTGGATGGGTTTCTATTGCCCAATTTGGTCTCGCTTTACCATCATCTACTTACTGCGATGTTTCAGAGATATTGACCTGTTGGAAAGTTAAAAAGTCAAAGTCACAGGTGATAGAGACATAATTCATTTTTAAAAGCATGTGAATAAAACACATTTTTGTTTCATTTACAGCAAAAGTGACAGTTTGTTGGCTAACTCAAATACAGGTGTAGGAACATTCGTATCTTCTTTTGCCCCCCCCCCCACACACACAAACAGGAACACCTTCATAAAATAAATCCACCCATATCAGTGCAATTCAGGACTTTTGTTTTGAAAAGAAGAAAATCACTCCACAGCTAATGAGATTGTCATTAGAACACCACTGATACTAACCCATCTCACCCTTTTCTCCCAATTATAGCACAATATTCCCTTTGAGAATAAAAATATATTACATTTTCTGCACTGTGGCTTTTCAAAAATAACAGCACACCATTAGAGATGTGTGGCTCCTCAGTGCCTGCTGCAGGCTATTACAACAGACATGTAAGACGTATTATAATAGTAAAGCTTTTCCTGTTGGTGGAAATAGAGTCAAACCAGATTTTAAAGTGGTTTCTGCTCGTCTAGACACCCAGGAGGAAACCAGATCCGTACCACAAAGAGTTTCACATCCAGGTGATTTTGTGTGTGAATGCAGCCCGACAGGAAGCTAATTTGCACAAACACACTGAGATGGTTTTAAGGGGGAGGACGACGGCTTACACGGAGATTTCACATGTGTAAACAGGTATAGTTATTCACCCCTCCCTCTATTTTATCCTTTTAACTCTCCTTTTTTCTCTATCTGCCTCCTATTGCCTCTGGAGTTATTCACTGGCAAAAAGAGAGCTTTCCTTCCTCTCTAGCCACTTCTTCTCTCTCCTCCTCAGTCATCATTCTTCTCATCCACCCATCCCTCTCTAGTTCTTCTGGCACACATGAAGTCTCATCTTTGCCACTGACTGCTTTGACGGCGATGAAGAGGTGTGTATAGATGAGTGGTGAGACGAGGGAGAGGGCGCCGCAAACTTGGATTTTGCTGCGGCCGCCAGCAGAGATGAAGAAGAAGAAGAAGATGATGATGAGGGCTTGGTGCCGGGTTCTTGCAGTGTTTGGCAGCTGAGTCCATCTCCACATGGACACCGCTGGAAGAGCTCCAGGCCGTGGTTCCCCTTGCGGCGGTGTTGTGTGCAAACCTGCCCCTCGTGCAAGACTGGCTTGCAAATGCGAGTCCAGAAGTGACGGGCGCAACATAACCCGGCAGAACAGTCTGAGGAGCGCAGGCAGGGATCTCCGACCTGACCTAGAAACACAACAACAGATACAGAACAAGTTAATGATGTGAGAACCAAGCAGCAGTAGTAAGAATAATGTCCTGATAACTTGCTATAAAGACACAAAGAAGCTGCTACTGGAGGATTAGATGAGCAGCCGGTTAATCCCTGATAGTCACATTAAATCAAGTAACACAACAAAGTTTCTAGAGGTTTATTAGGACGACACTGTTAATGTGAAGGTGAACAAATACTCACCTTTACTGGAGGAGGCTTTCACGTCCATCCTCTTTCTCGTCCTCCACTGTTTCTTTTTAGACTCCGGACTCGTCCCTCTGTCTGAGTCCAGGATCCTCTGAGACACAAGACTGACCATGTCAGGAACACAGATGTCTGAAGGAAGAAAAGTACAGTATCAGTAACAAGATTATGAGATACCAGTTACCTCAATAACTCACTTTACTTAATATACGAAAATAATTATAATGTCACTCTTAAACTTAAACTTCATTTTTTAATTTATGGTGTAATGGATGTAAAGGCTTATCTTACTGTTGCTGCAGCGGTTGCCCGGGCAACACATGCTGTCCCTATGGCAACGCCTCTTCCTCCTGCGGCAGGTCTGGCAGCGGGAGTGTGCCGGGCCTTTGGTGGAGGTGTGGCAGTAGCTCCCCTCGCTGCACTCCAGGTCGCTCATGCATTGGTACAACTGGAGGAAGACACACAGACAAACGCGTTATTATATATAACAAATATTCTAACAATCCTACTGATAAGGTTTGAAACTATACGGAAGAGGATTAGGGTCACGATGAAAATATTACTGTCAATAAAGACGCAAGTCAACAATGTACAAAACAAAAACAAGATGCTTCATAACTTTGTTTTTCTTCTTTCCCCTCTGATTAATCATCTCAGGAAACTAGCTCCACCTGAAGCAGCTACAGCAGTGTGTGCATGATGCTGAATCACCACTCACCGTTAAGTCCAGACTCGGCTCCCACGTGCTCCGGTTCACCGGCGCCGCGTGCCCCTCCCTCAAGACCACCGTCCGGATGGAATTCAGTCTGACACGCGCCTCCCCGCCTCGGGACCACGCCAACAGCACGAGCGCGACACTCATCAGCATCAGCACCACCGGGCAGGTCATAACCGCTGCTGCGGAAATAAAACACAACACAACTCATTAGATATAAGAAAACACGCTTTATGTGCACATGTATGCAGTTTCTAACCGCAGTCGGTGTCAGATACCAAATATCTTTCTAGTTCAGTAAATGAAGTAATGGGTTTGTGCGTCCTAATTTAAAAAACTGAGAAACGAAGGTGATCACTCTTCAAGAATACGGTGAATAAAAACCACAAAATGAAAAATGAATTTCTTACCTGTTGCTTCTAGAGAAGACTTCTTGTTCTCTGCTGCTTAAAAACTGAGTCAAACAGCCACAAATTAATACCGAAGAGTTTCGTTAAATTCCCAGGTCCTGGCTCTTTTTTCTTCTGTATTTTCAATTTCAGAAAACTAAATAAGCTCGACCCTCAGGTGAGCAGGAGAAAATGCTGCTCTCCTGACTGCTGCTGCGGGGACAGGTGAGACGCAGCGGGACCCTGATCCCACTTTATAGGCTGCTGACACGCGCGATCCAGACCCGCCCACAGCCCAAACCCCCAGCCACGCGCCACCCTCAACACATATCGATACCCGCGCGCCCCCCCTGCACCCATCGATACAGGTGAGTGGCCGGTGGGGGTGTTCGGGGGGGGGGGTCGCTGGTTGAATCTGTGCGAACAGATCTTGTACAAAATCCCATAGAAGACACAGCGAAATTAATGGAATTAGATTCTCCTCAGTTGTTATTTTACTGGAAAACCTGCAGTTATGTTTTTAATTACTATAAAAACAGAAACACGTTTCTACATAGACGACGCTTAATGACCTCGTTGGATGTTCTAAATATTTAAATTGCCACTTTGAGAAAGTCTGTTAGAAGAAGAATAAAAATCCTTGTTTTTTCGTCGACGTTTTGTATATAAACAATCAGTATACAATATATCAATTCAGAGGTATTCAGAGGTGTTTTAAGTAAAATACCTATGTTTAAAGTTTAAAGTTAAAATACAGTTGTATTAGCATCTACTTACTGAGTATCAGAAGTAAAAGTATGCATGTGTGTAACAGTGAGTGTTGACATAAAGATTTTAACTGCAGTAGTTGCAAAATGTTGCATTTGCAACATGACTAAACATTTACAGTTGTTGGTCTATGAGCTTATTTCAACTACTTTATATTCAGCTGTACTGTGTTTACTGTTAAATCTATGAGAATGCTTCGTATTGTCTATGCTCACTGCTTCTTGTGTGTAAATAAAAATCAAAAGTCACTGAGTTTTGGTAGAAGTTTTGTACATAAACTAACCTGAAATATAATGTTAATAGCACTAATTAAAGAAGTATGAGCAGCAATAAAAACTGAAGAGTCATGCCTTCAGTTTGTTCTAGCAGCAAAATGTACTTAAAGTATTAAAGAAGTATCATTCATCATCAAGTATCATCATCATATCATCATGGGACTGTTGGGTTTTCTATATAGTTCTGTATATATACTTATATTTTGCAAGGTTCTTAACCTTGCTATGTA
>JAUMHL010000011.1:1272276-1282830 GCA_032362345.1 Sandelia bainsii
CTTAAATGCCCTACTTTCATGATATAATATCACTGTAGTGTAAACTTTTTACGTTTTCCATAAATTTCACCCGAAAGACAAATATCCCTAACTTTTTGTGAGTAGTGTATATTTGATGCTCCGCACCAGACTGTAATGTGCTAAAACCAAATACAGAAACTTTAGGGTTGTCTTAGTAATATTAGAGATCGACTAATCTGTCATTTCCATCACCCAAAAGTCTTGATGACTCCTACATAATCATATTCTACCATAAATGTTTGTCATTCTGAATATATTGGTATATTAGGCAGCTTGTCCTGGCTGCAGTTTGTTCAAAATGATGACCCCACCAGTCAGTCACAGCTGAAGATTGGATCAACAATCCAGTTTGAGTCCACTTGCTCTTGAGATACCACTACTAGAAGGCACCACCACAAAAACACACTGAGCAAACGTTAGCAGGACTAGTGTGCAAAAAATGTCTTATGACCAGACAAACAAGGCGTAACAAACACTTTTACAAACTACCTTTATGTAAATATGTTTTTTCTCTTAACATGTTGTTTCCATTAACATCACTAGTAAGCAAAAAAGAGTTAATAAGAGCTAGTACAATATGAGACTTTTACAAACACATCTATGACGGATGCACTGTATTGTCTACATATTGTTATCAATAAAATCCCAAAAAATATAGAGATATAATTTTTTGTGCAAACCCCAAGTTGAGCCCAGTCACTTTGAAGAGGAAACTCATTTCAGCCACTTGCATTATTATAAACAAGTGATGCAATGCTCCTTTGTGTTTGAACACCAATAAAATTGTGATAAAAGACCCCATGAATAAACTCACTGTTTCAGAGTGAATGATGAGCAGAAAAAGCACCAGAAGAGAAACTGTGACTGATCTCATCCTGGCGAAACTTGAACAGTTTCTCCCCAAAATGTCTTCTCCCTTTTCTCCTGTTGTCAGTAATTTTGTTGTTGATGGACAAAAAGAAAGAAATGACTTAACTGAAGCAGCGGAGAGAGACGGTTATTCTCTCTGAGGCAGCACTTCAGCTGACTGTCATCAATCATTAGCTTGTCGTGTCAATACGTACACAACCTGATTACAGGTTGAGCCAAGTGATTGATCATGTACGGCAGTGTCTCCTAACAGTCAACGGAGGGTGGCAGGGAGTGTTTAAATGCATGTTCCAGTAATCACAAATACAAACATGCAACACAGTGGCGCAGTAGTTAGTACTGAAGGTCGTGGTTTCCTTCTAAAGGCCAGAACAACAACTATTGGGTAAATTGGAGGTAATGAAGCTACATTTTTTCAGAATACTCTTCTGAAAATTCCTGAGACTGTAAATGTGAGAGTTTGAAAGTGAATCATTTTGACATGACAGCACAACAGTGCTTTTGTTTCATAGTCTTGATATTGCAAACGCATGTTAACTGTCACTATGTCATGGTTTATGGGGACATTTTAATAGAGTGGTGCCACTTTTTAAGTTAAAATGTCATCTGGGGGAAAGGGAAATGCATGCTGGGACAGGCTGTAGCTCTAAATACTGTATATGGATGGGGTGAATGAAATACAAATAAGTTAATGTTCAACAGTAGATAAATATATGAGGATTTCAAAATCATTATGTACTTAGGTGCGTGACTCGGGCAGCTAGAAGGATAAGTCTGGTGATATTGTACATTTTTCCTTTTGTCAACAATTCTTGTGCTCAGACCAGAAGAGACTTTAAATACCACTGTGGCTACTAGATAAGTACCTTAACAGTTACACTAGATGATGTAATATTGTAAATAAAATCTCATATTTCAGGCTAAATGCAATCATATGTTATTACTACCTAAGCAAATATACAATGCTACCTAAAGTTAAACAAATTTACATTAAACTACACGTTATCACGTCCACAACACCCCAAACATTGTGATCAAACATTTCTTTTATTCTGAACTTGCCGCACTAAAACCTCTGCACTTAAGCAACCAGATAAGACACTGGACTTTGACAATATTTGTGAGCTGAGAAACCTGCTGCTGTCTATTTGCCAGTGAGACCCTTTGTTAATCCCAGAATGCAATGCACTGTTTACTACCAGACACCATTGTGAAATAGGACAAGTCCTCCTGTTTGCTTCGTAAAACACAGACTATATGCAGTATTTGTTAGGTGTTTGATTTGAAACAGTGGGTTTGGAGCTGGGAGCCACAAACAGAGTAGGGAACACAATGTTGGTTTCACACATCTAGAATAACAGAAAACGTATCTTTTAAATCCATGTGTTTCTGTAGAGAAAGTCGCTGTTGTTGTCTGAGTCTGAGTTTTCCTACATGTGTACACAACCACAAATATAACCCCAAAGCATGGTTTCAAAATCTCTGTGTACTCGACTAATGAGTCACTGATTTGTTTCTTCTTTCAGATCAGAGTAACATTTCAGACACTAAATAATGTCAATAATAATGTTAATGAGTCAAAAACAAATGAAATAGGAGACTGCTATTAACCATGGACGATATAGGTTTTTATTTGACATGAGACTCAGGGATCAGGAACCTTCTGGGGAACTTAGTTCTCCTACCTCCCTTGTCACGGATCCTGTGTTTGATTTTCATGGACAGGATCTCAAAGTGCAGCCAAGTAAAGGAGTGTGTCAGGTTTGACCTCTGAATTGCTTCTTCTCACTTTCAATATGCACTGAGGCGATTTGCAGCAACCTTTAGGGTTAAGTAGCACAACTTTAAGTATCACGGGGTCTTGACAGCAGCATTGGTCACCAGTAATGAAGGTGAAGAGGGAACCAAGACGGAAGGCAGAGTTTTCAGTTTATTTAATGCTTTTAGTCACTTCATTTACATAAATGGGTGCAATATAATGCACTCCAGTGCTCCACCATCCAATGTAACCTCAATAATAAACATATAGTGGATTTATCACCTTTCTGACAGTTTTCAACAAAAACTGAGAAATTATAACCGTGTAAAAGTAGAATTAATGACAGAGATGCTGTAGGTGTACCTAATAAAGTGGCCAGTTAGTAAAAAAGTGAGTAAACTTCTTCCATCACAGTGTGAAATTCGCAGATTGAGAAACCCTGAGAGACAAGTTAGTTTGGAAGACATGGTGACGGGTGCTTTAAGGGTTGAAGGTGAAAAATAATCTTGACTTAGCAGCAGTTTACAATTTCAAAGCCAGAACTCTGTGCAGGTAAATACTTTTGGGGCAGTCTAAAGCTAATGGTTTTGGTGTTTTATTACAGACCTTTATTTTGAAGGATACTGATCAGCCTCTCAGAGACAGCAGCAGGACTTTAAGTTGCTTTAGGAAGAAGTTCCTGTAAAAGTTTTGTACTATGGAGCGTAAATACTGAAATTAACTCACACATAATTTATTAAATATATAATTTATTAAATATATAAGTAACCAAATATATTCATTTCATTAAAAAAAAAAGCATTTATAATTATTTCACTATTTAATTAATTATTTCAGTATCTATTTAATTAATTTATGGTCTGTGTTGCTGCACATTATGAATTTATTTTATCTGTCAACTTTGCCCATCAAAGTCAGTGGGCGGGTCTAACACTGTTTTCTAGTCAGACGATTGGTCTGGTGTGAAGGATTTTTCCAAACATGGTGGTTCTCCTTATGGAGGATCTGAATGAGTTTCTAACAGGTTGGTGAGAGACTTTCTAAACTTGATATTAAATCAGGAGCTGCTGATACAGAATGCGTGACAAGTAAAACAGAGGAATTTATTGAATTTCTTGGAGTTATCAGCCTTGTGGTCTGACAAACAGCAGGAAGTGTGTGTGTGTGTAGCTTCTTTGATTTACTTGGTTTTTTTAAAATATATTTAATAAATTATGTGTGAATTAATTTCAGTATTTAATAATTTAATGACACATTTAAATATTTATTTGATGCTTCTTATATTTATTGTATTGTGGCAATCTCCACGCTCCATATTGTACATCCAGGGCTACACTGCAAACAGGAAATGATACAGATGATGCTTGGGAGACACAGTTTCAAATCTTCAGACTCACTCACCTTCAGCCTCAGCCTCCCTTCAACATGTGTTAAGGCTGGTCTGCCATCTAGTGGTGTTCTGTCTGTACTTCATCTCCACACTCCTGTGTGTTTATTTCAGATGGTAACAGATGGTATTCATTGGTACAACTCCCACACAGGTGCTCTGAGTAATTTAACCTGATGCTGGGAGGTTTTTTTAATGGGAATCTGCATCAGATGCTGTGTACATTTTGGGCACTTTGCTCTTAGTGCATTATCTTCTTCTGCTGTGGTTTAATGGAAAATTAGCATCTTGATGAACCAGCTCCCAATATTAGCGTTATGGTAGTGGATAGAAATTCACAATCTGCATTTATTTTTCTGATTTTCACAAATCCAATTCAAATTAGCTCTACATGTGGATGTATAAATATTGTCTTTCATTCATTCACTCCCTTTAACATGTGAATGATGTGCTTGGATTTTGCATCATCTGTTTGCGTAGTCTGACCTCTTTTCAGGTTCTGTTGGTGGAACCTGGAAGCTGCTTGACATCCTCCTGGTCATATTCTTCATATAGTGTGTCTATAATCCTGTTGTTACTCTTATTGTCCATCCAGATGTCATTGGGTGAGAGGCTGGGCTCAGGCTGGACAGGTCGTCAGTCTATCATAGGGCTGACATATAGAGACAGACGAACATTCACACTCACATTCACATTCACACCTATGAGAAATTTAGAGCCACCAAATACCCTGTACTGCATGTCTTTGGACTGTGGGGGGAAGCTGGAGAGAAAACCCACAGGGAGAACATCCAAACTCCACTCCACAGAACGGCACCGGCTGACTCAAACCTGGGTCCTTCTAGCTGTGAGGCAACCACTACACCACCGTGCTGCCCTGTTATTCTCATTTGTTTGTTGCTCATCCTGAGATTTCTTCAATTTTTCAACCAAGTCTTCTTTTCCGCTCATTGTACAAACAATTACCATTGCTAAAACAATTACTATGAATACAAAACTGTATAACTGGAAAATAAAGGCTGAAGGAGTCACCGACACACAGAAACATTAGTAATATGAGAAAAACACAGTATCACCCAGAACAAACTTTTCCTCTAATTTCATTTTATTGCACCACATGGATCGCCATCTCTAACCGTAACACCTGCAATATTGGGACATATATTTTCCTGCTGTAAAGGACATACAGTAATGTCTCATATTAGGCAAAAAGAAAAACAACATATTTTAAGAATAACATGCAGAGCAAATCCTATAGAAAACCTTATTGTGAATTAAAGTTGAAACACACACAGAGGCACTGACATTTATAAGCAACTGAATGAAACGCATGGACCAAAGCCAACTACGAAGAAAGGTTGTGACAATAATAAGTAGTAATTTTAAAGGATGACATTTTGGTAATTGATCAGCTTACCTGTTAAATGATAGTAACTGGCACCGAAAAAAATTGGATCTGGTGTCTGTAACACTTGACCCTGCTGAGTGAGACTTGGCTTTTTACCTTAACATGCAACAAAAACAAATGCCCGACGTCTGGCTGATATTCAATCTGTTTATTAAACTTGTTATAGACACAGATAATCAGTGGATATGGGTCACAAAGATCTGTTTTTTCTTCTATGCTTATGATAAAGTCATCAGCGAAACTTCAAAACATTTTAATTACTTAATATTAGTTATTTACTTTCTTAAGTTGGTCATTTATTTATTTCTATTTGCATATTTGCTTGTGTAATTGTATTAGTTACAATGAACATGTGTGCAAATTGTATGTTTCATGACCTGTTGGGGTGGGTGCGATTGAAAGTTTGATGCGTTTCTGATTTATCTTTAAGAATATGAGCTGCCATTGTAAGTAACATGTACATTTTGAAAAATAATTAAAATAAAAAGATTTTTTTAAGTGGAAAAAAACCCCATGCACTTCACAATAAATAAAGAATTTCTAATACATTTCTTAAATTGTGACTTCTTAAAACAAAGGTGCCAACTGTCTTGTTTGATTCATACAATGTGAAAAGTATAAGCTTTTTTCTTATCTATATTTATATTATATCCCCGTATTTTGAATTTCCATAAACAATAAGTTAATATATTTCTTGTGTCATGGAAAATAAATATTCACGTGTAATTTCTTTTTTTTTTGTAGAGTTGCATGTAGGGAATTGGTTTAAAATATTTAATTGTGCAACAGAGAGAAATTAATTTATTTTGATGGACAGAAATGTCTATGGAAACACTTTCAAAACAGTGGCAACAGCAGCAAAATAATTTTAAGTTTTCCTGAAAATTCGCTCTGGGATAATGCTAATAAGAAAGAATGACCGTGAATAACAAGAACTATGTTTCATGCTAGCATATTAGTATTAGCATATCACAATATGTTGATCGCTAACGTTTTAGCATATTCTATGACACTTGACACATGTACTAATATACACTTACATACTGCATCCACTTTGTGGTTAATATGATCAGTGATATCGGGCGGGAGGCTAACACTGTAGGATAATGGGTAGGAATTCAATGCACATTTTGTTGAGGAAAGCTAGTTGATCATTTTAACTTTTGGTGCTTTGCCTCTAATAATCACTCGAACCTTTAGCAACATTAGCTAAAAACTCTGCAGGCAGGTTCGTAGCATTAGCAGTTAATCAAACGTTATTATTATCACCGCCGGGGCTTCATATGTTTGTTGTCACAACTCTCTTATATAGAAGACTTTGGAGTTGGTTTGGTCTTTGGAGTAGAACTATTATTGACTTTATCAGTTACCTACAAGCTCCTGAACATTTACTGCACTTGGCGACTTAAGTTGTTCACAAGTTTCAGATCACACAAAGACATGAATAAAATAACACCCAAACATTTATAGGCACAAACTACACACAAAAAACAACAACAAAAGACATCAAGACACACATGTAATTTGGTCTTTGCGTTGATACATTCTTCATAAGGAGAAGGCTAATTATTACCACTGTCGCAATTATTCAAGAAGGACTCAAGTTCAGGCCAAGTAGAAATGAGTCCACGGAAAAACTATGTTCACTCCGATGTTTAAAATGGAAGCAAAAATGCAAAAAAGTTGACTCTGCTGCCGTTTTTTGATGTTCGGCACTGAATGACAGAACTGGTGTATGTTTTACCTGGTGTACTGACTTAAATATTACTTGTTTTTCCTTGGAGATAAACATGGTTTCCATCCACCTACGCACCAATAAACCCACTGAACAATGTTGTGTTAACATATCATATAGTTAGTTGGAGTCAAATGAGTGTAGGTTGTGAAAATAATATGTTCTTTTAACTTTACATTGATGGTGGAAACCACTGATTGTGCTTCTTGTTATTTCTCGGTACACAGATAATAAACCTGCTCTTCATGTATGATCTACATAGTTTACTGCATATAGAAAACAGTATTACATCTTTCTTGGCTAATCTGCTTATAACAAATGCCACAAGTCTACAACAGTTCGGACTTTAGCAGCTCGAAACTGAACAGCAACTATCAAGATGATTTAAAGTCTTTTCTGTATGTCGTCAGCAGAAGGTTGAGTCAGCGTGGAGCGAGTATAGTTTTGGTTGTGCAAACTTTTCTCAGAGGCAGAACTGCTTTGCATGAAGAAATCATCTCTTTATGCCAATATAAGTCACTTTTTTTTTTTAGGCTTTTTGCTCAAATGAAATGTGGAGTGAAAACAGAGAAGAACGTGCTGGCTCCACTTCCTAAGTAGCAGCTCTTCCTCTGAGAGATAGAAGAACCTAAACTACAGTTAAATCTACAGTGTGGACACACACTTACTGACAGAACAACTGTGAAGTCGACTGACTAACAGCTCAAGTTATTGTATTGCTGCTAAATTGTGTGCGTTTACAGCCACTTGTGTGTTTTTCTTTTCAAGGCGCATATTGCCCAGTATGTGCAAGCTTGGAATGAGTGTATTATAATGTGTGTGTATATATGTGTTTGTATAAGCCACCATTGTTGAGAAGGCTGTGACTGCATGTGTACATTTCTGTACAACGTGCACATGCATTATCAGGAACTCAAAAAGGCAAAGTTAAGAAAATATAAAGCGTATACGTACTGTGTGTTCCAACACACACCTCTCCCTGCTGTTATTGTAAAAGCTCTCAGAGTTCAGTACACATTTTCAACCTGAAATCCATCAGTATATATGAATCTTTCCTAAAAATATACAAATTATTGAGAGCAGAGGTCGTCTAAGGAGTCATACGTTTGGCAGAAATGTATAATCTACTGCAGTTTAAGGCCGTGATGCTGTTCTTTAGTAACAAGTGTCAGTTTTTCAGACAGTAAAGGTTTGATTTTAGGGCCTGTTCAGACAGAGAACTGCAAGATGACTGAAGATGCTTACACACTGCGTGAGCTGAAAAGAGGTGATCAACTGAACTCAAATGTTTGCTGGGAACACCCCTCGTCACTTATTGTTTTCTTCTGGTGATCTGATAGGTGATTTGTGCTGCATCCTTTATGTTACCTTGTGCTTCATCTCAAAAAGTTCAGCCATGTTGCAGCGCTCCTCTGCTCCCCTTTAATGCAGCACTCTGCACGTAATAGCTAAACTGAAATCTGCCATTGAACCACAGCTCTGCATCGACCGGTATAACCGCTGGCAGAAGCTGATGGGAACAGGAGCAACCTTAATTAATCCCATCTTTCAAGGCTATAGAAAAACATATAAATAAATAAGAATAAAATAAAATAAAACAAAATATTGCTAGTAATGCAGAAAAAGCGAGTCCATGTGGACGTGATCTCACAACCCCAGACACACCTAAACCGTTTCATTATGTGAGGAAAATCCCTGGATTCATGTTCCGTACACGAGCTGCATTTTGAGTTGTTACGGAGTGCCAACAGGTGATCCTTTGAGGCTGTTGAGGGCCGCATGGATCCGGAAGTGTAGTCTGGACTCCATGGAGTAGTCCTTGTAGTTCATCCTGACGGAGAACACAAGAAATCATTCAGAATTAGTAATTACTGCTGTTCCCTTTCCTCCAACATTTGAGCTAGGCTTCTTTATGAAGGTACCCGCCTCTGACAGCCGTTGGGAGAGGCCTAGATATCTCTTTCAAATAAAATGTTTTCAGCATTAGGCCTGTATGAATGCCTGACTCTGTACACTTCATACCTTTAAAACATAACTGTCATTCCTTTCAGTAAAAGCTGCTGAGGCTGTTAGAAGACGTTATGCTTGTAATTTCCCCTTTGGTCAAATACCAGCACAAAGGTGTGTCACAATAGAAACACAATTACATTAGATGGACAGGTACACAATGGGTTTACAGCAGTTTGCTGAATCACGATGAAGTGAATAAGCAAAGGTGTGTGAAAAAGTGTGCAAAGGTGAATATGAACATACAAGGGAAGGTCTAAATATATGAAAAGTGTAATAAAGTACACTGAAACATACATATCCCATATATAGAAAGATATGTGTATATCATACATAATATATTAAAATTGTATGTGTTATACATATTATATAGTGCTGATATTTGTAAACGTTTATAGTGCTATATCAACATACACTATAAATTGTTTATGTATATGTAAATATGAAGATGTAAAAATATACTGATGTGTGTAAAGATGTTTGTGAAAGTATGTTTATGTATGTATTGTAAAAAATTAAATAAAAATAGGAGACATGTTTAAAGGTAAACAAAGATAAACATAGGTATATAAATTTATTTTGTATAGTATAAGTCGGTGTAGTATTTGAACTTACTTGGCATTTTCAATATATGTAGTGGCCTTGGTGAAGTCTCCCTGTTGTTTATAGAGTAGACCCAACTCATAGAGAGTGAAAGGAATCAAGTAGTGATCATACCGGATACGACCCTCACTGAAAATACACACAAACACACAGAGAGGAACATTTAGTTAAGCTCTCTCATGCATTCAGAAGATTAACAGCAACACTGAGTGACTGTGTGTGTCTGTTACCTGGACAGAACCTGAGTGAAGCAGAGCTCAGCTTGCAGTAACCTGCCCAGGTGTTTCAGACAGAGTCCCTTCAACATCTGGACGAGACAGCTGTCATCTGGATGAAACTCTGAGGGACCTGAATGAGATAAAGACTGTTAGATACATATGTTATTTTGTTGGACCTTAGCAAAGTCCTAACCTTGCTTTAACAATATTTATGAACACAACAGTAAAATTGTACTGAAATTATGTGAACCCTATTTTGTGCATTTTATGCTTTTAGATTTGCATTACATCTTGCAAATTACATTTAGATGAAGTTGATGCTCTTTATAATAACGGCAGTTTAACAAAACCTCAGTTGCTGTAATGTCTATTTAACAACCTTAATGAAATTCACATTTAGTTTTATTGGTAGATAAAATTGTATTTTGCAGCATTCAACAACAACAACAACAACAACAACAACGATATGTACACTACTCACAAAAAGTTAGGGATATTTGGCTTTCGGGTGAAATTTATGGAAAACGTAAAAAATTCACACTACAG
>JAUMHL010000011.1:1282930-1304552 GCA_032362345.1 Sandelia bainsii
TTATAGTGCATTTTAGGTTCATCCTGAAATTTCACCCGAAAACCGAATATCCCTAACTTTTTGTGAGTAGTGTATGTATATATATATATATATATAAATAAATAAATAAGCTGCATCATCTGCATACATCTAAAAATCCGATCCATAACATGATTCAAGTAAGTCATCCATACATAAACTGAAGAGAAGTGGGTCAAGGACAGAACCCTGTGGAATCCCTTTTAAATAAAAAAACTATGGTTTTATTTTTTAACTCACTGGGGTCATTACGTAGCTGCTCCTCAGCCGCCTCTATGGTAATCAGCAGGGCCTCAGTACAGTCGCCTCTCTTCCCGACAATGGTGAAACCGTTCCAAATGTACATCATCTCCTACACAGAGGGAAAATATCTGAGGTTATTACTTTTAACTAAAGTAAGAACCTATGCACGGCTGTTAACCCAGTCAGGACTTTCTCACAGGCTTCAATTGAAGACCTTTAAACATTCGCCTGAACATGCTAAAGTTACATACAATGAATAAACATAATGTAAACTAATAAAACTGATTCCACAGATGTGTGTAATTGTGTGTAATGCAGAAATATACAGCATGTGTTTATACCAGTGCAGGGATGACCAGGGGGATGGGGTTGGCAGCTTTGTAGCGTCTGGACTTCCTCACTGCAAATTTCTCCGTTGGGATTGATTTACCTGCGAGACGTTGTTTAAGCCCCTCCACCTGCCTGCACACCCAAATATAATGATTGCACTTCTATATTGTCAAAATGTGGCACTACACAAATAAAAGTGAAATGACGCAGAACAGATCTCCTAGTGCCCAAACTCCATAAGCATAAAAAGCATAAAACAACCTCATATACTCATTTAAAAAAAACAACTGTCCTCACCTCTGATAAATATCCACACTTTCCAAAAAATATATTTAATTCCCATATACTTTTATTCATTCAGTATTTTTCCTCAAGTATAATATAAAATGTATCTCCTCTTAATTATTAAGTGGTGACAAAATGAATATTTTTATTGTTTAATATTGAAACAAACTGACCTGAAGAGATCAACAATGTCCTCCCCTGTCTTCTTCACTTCGTCCTCTGACATCATACTCAGGATGGCCGCCTTCTGGTACACGTAGATAGCCTGGAGGGAGAGAAAAATACATCTTCACTGGTCATGACTACAAGAGATTACAGATCTGTAAATCTGGAGCAAGCAAAAATGTCATGTAGTCTGACCTCTGCAAAAGAAGAGCTGGCCAAAGGTTTATGATGTGTATTTAGTGTAAATGTAGGTGCGTTATCTCTTGTGTATTTACCTTAGACCAGCGGCTCTCCTTGCACAGCAGGTCAGCGTAGCGGTACGCCTGCTGCCACTCCTGCTGGTAGGAGTGAGTCCACATCAGCTCCCAGTAACACAGGTGGTGGATCTGCTTCCACTCCTGTTGGCTGCTGATACACTCCTCATATCTGGCCCGGGCCTGAAACCAATTATAAGTTTAACACATCAACATTGAGCTGCTCAGATGACAATGACAATGTCATAACATAAAAAAGTGTTCCCCCATTTTTATAAAATTCTTAAAATTTAAAAATTCATAACTGAAAATAATTTATTGTTGCCTTTCCACATAATTTAGGATTTATCCTTATGATATTTTTGGGAAGAGATTCTCACTTTTTCAAAGGGCTGTTTGAGGGATAGGGGTAGAAATAGGCTTACATGTATGTCAGTGAGAGTAAATTAGAATAGAAGTACAAATGTGTGCATGGGTTTTATACCTTCTCAAAATTTCCTCGCAGTGTAGCGATGCGAGCAGAATAGAAGAGAATTATGGAGCCCTGAAAGAAAAACAGGAGTTGAAATTAGGACTACCCCAGCTAAATTCATAAATGCATCTTTTTTGACTCAGTACAGACTCAGACTAACAGACTTTCCTCCGAAAATAAGTCAGAAGTGTGTAAATCTGACAACACTTGCTTGGGCATGGTGAAGTGTGCAGGGAAAACAACTGTTGATCAAACATTAGCACTGTCTGTTCATTGTAAAGTGTGAGTGTTTCATTTTCAATTGAATTCAATTTATTTATATTGCATTATGTTACAACAAAAATCATCTCAAGGACTTTGCATAGTAAGATAAAGACCTAACAGAACTATCAACCCAACAAAACCCTCTTCAACCTTCATTTATTTTCTGTAGCTGGCTCAGAAGCCTGCTCCAGGTTCGGTACCCAGTGAGTAACCCACACAAATAATTTGTAACGGTTAGAAAAAAAAAAGTGTAATTCGGCACCGTGAACAGGCCAGGTGATGTTAATGTTGTAGGTGTTTAACTAGGCTGCGAGTACACGTCGGGTGTCAGGTCTCACATTAATGGGTGGAATGTGGATTTTATTTACAGATAAGGTAAATATTGGTTAAATGACACATATGTGCAATTGTGGTTATGGGTGACTTACTTTAGGGTACTTGTGTTGGTATGGTTCCAGCAGAGCCTCCGCCTCCACCAGGTTACCCTCCCCAGTTCCTTATCAAAGAGAATATGAACAGTGACTTTCAGCCATATAATCATTCAGAAAGAGTCTGTGCTCAGCATTAAAAAATTACGTAAGCACCAGAGTTTTACACCTAATCTACAGTACAACACAGTCAGGGCACCTGTAATACAAAGAGTAGGAAGTGATAGTGGGTGATAGTGATGGTGTGTAAAGGGTAAAGTGTGTTGTAAGAGTGCTACACCAGGCCGATGCAAAAAAAAAAAAAAAAGTAGGACTGACTGTGTGTTTTCTTACCAAGTATCAGTGAAACATAAGTGTGATAGAACAGCAGAGTCAGAGCACAGAGGATCGACCGTAAACTGTGACTGGAGGCACCCTCTCTCAACTGAGACAAGCCAAACCCCTGCAAAGAGACAGAACCACAATTATGTGATAATTACATTTTTACAAAACAAGAGACTTTAAAAGTGTAGAGGGAGGAGTTACTCATATTCATTTACTTTAAGAGGTTATACGAACCCTATTTCCTGAGAATCCAATGAACTCCAACAACCTCAAAACCCTCTGAGGGAGGAGAGACAGCATCTAGAAGGCACAGAAAATACCATCATATTATGAACAAAATCAGTATTAAATCATCACATTTTCACAGTATGTGTACTTTATATATGTAAGTAAGTCAATGTGTAGCTCTGATTCGCCAATATGCTGATGATAGGGAAGAATTTTAGTCAACACAAAAAGACCTAACTGGCCCAACAATTTTAAACCTGTGATGTAGCCAGAGACAGTATATAATCACTCTAAAATGTTCTAACATAATAAATTATACGGGAGACTCCATAAGGGAGACTCCATGGAATTTAAACAGGCTGATGAACATCTCTTTCACCACGCACCAAGTTGAAGGATCCAATACCCAGTTTGACTCCACCCTCAAACTGCCTGAATGAATCAGACTGTCCGGTCCTGAGGTCCTGGGGGACATTCAGCACATTTTGACAATCCCTAATGGACGACATAAAGAATAAACAAAAATAAACATCAATTCTCTATTTTAGACAAAATAAGCTGTTAAATTATGTAAAATTCTGCCAACAACATGCTAGCAGCAGTAAAGGGTCCACTACAGAGAAAACAGAAGATTGGAGAGTTGTTGTTGCTCTGTACTAGTTCACCAGGCAGTAGTCACTACTTGACTGCTGCCTCTACAACCCACAATCGTCTATTATTGGGTCAAGATCCGAATCTTGCCCCAGTCCTTCAGGATATCCTGATGTGACTTGATCTGGCCTGCTTGCACATACGCTCTTGTAACACCTGTCATCGAGACCACAAACTGGACCAAAAGCAGAATAACTATAAAACCCATGGGACAACATGACTGGGCAATGGATGATCATTTTCTATGAGTAGGGTGTCACCAATTAACTTTTACATATGTCTACTCATATATCATATATATGGTGAGTAGACATATCATAAGAACTTGGTTACACAATAAAATGTTCATTAAATCAGAAGTATGTTCAGTGGAGTATTGAAGTTTTTAGAACTCAAATACAAAGTTTCCTAATTCAACCTTCTTACACCTCCAATGCTGTGGACTTTTTGTCCGATCACAAAAAGTCTAGGACTTTAATTTGACCACCGCTGCTCTAGAACCAGATATTTCCCAAACAATTTATTTTTCTGCTTTCTTGATTCTCACTTTAAAATGTGTCTTTTTAATTCTCGTAGCAGCTTTGTTACTGAACACGTAAATGCTACGAAACAATGTTTTGATTAACATGTTCCTGTTATGTTTGCATCTCCTCAACGCACAAAGAAGACAAAGCTCCCCGTGTGACGGTGAGTGAATGAATTAGTGAAAAAGGAAAGAAAAAACATGTGAATGGTTTAAATCAATCGCTCACTTGTAGATTTGATAGCTGGTTCTAATCTTGATGCCTCCTTTGATAAAACTGATCATGTTCTCATCCTGGAAGAGAGACAGAGAGACAAAGAGGGATTACATGACCTAATTACATTTTATTCAATTAGGTAACAGCCCTATCGTTTGCATCTCCCAAGTAGTTCTTCAGTTTGTTTACTGTCTTACTTTGTGTCTCTGGTTCAAGAACTTTTAACATTTATCTTTTTATCCAGGACATGTGCTACAAAACACCCCCTTTATGGTAATAGTTTCATTTAAATAAATAATATTTTTTTTAAATGACATTAGAAGAAGTAAAATATCGATAAAGACAATAAGTTTAATGTGGAAATACACTGATCTCTAAACCCTTGGTGTATTATTATTAAACAAAAACATGACAGACTGACTACAGGAGGAGCATCCAGTGGCAGTCTGAGGAACTGCAGCTTGAAAAGAGGAACTATCTAATCCATCCGTCCATCATCTCAACCGCTTTTCCTGTTGAAACGAATTCAGAGAAGAAACCAGACAGACATCAGTTCTGACCTGCACAAACGTCAGCGTGGCTTTCTGCAGCAGGCACTCAGCGTAGCATATCTCTGCGTGCATCTCCTCTGCAAACACACAACGACAGACGAGTGACTTCCTGCTACTTCTCATTTTATTTTGTTCGACTGTCTTCACTGCACTTTCTGGACATGCTTACGTACCTTCCTGCAGGTTTGACTGTTTGCTGATCAGACCGGAAAGAGATCCAACCATCGAGTTCCTTTTCCTGAACCTGCAGAAACAGTTTTGGTAGGAGAAGCAAACATTATTGGTGACTCTGTTCTATGCAAGTGTTCCCATGAACCATGTTAATATCACACTGGCGCAGCATGTGCAGAGCCGGGACCCTGCAACGTGTTAAGATGTCTGCCAGTGGGAAAAAGTTCTCTGTCTCACCTCTGGCAGGTGTGTAACGCCTCCTTGATGGTTGCCATGGCAGTCTGGATGTCTCTGTGCTCGAAGGTCATGGTCGCCTGCATCACCAGGATGCTGCTGTAGCCCAACGCATGGTACATACTGTCCCTCCACCTGCACACAGCCGTTGTATAGTGTGTGATGTATACTACAACTACACACTGTAATTATACTTTGTTGTTAGAATACCAGGTGAGTGTAGCACTAGTGGCAACAGCAGTACTGTGGAGAGTAGTAATACCACTGGCAACATAAGATAACATCAGTAGCAGCAGTTTTACAGTAGTGTGGGTTTAAGTACCACAAAACAGCGTAATTAAAAGTAGTACTTCAATATATATTACAGTAATACCAGTTGTTGGTAATGGTAGCAGTACAGCAGCAGCGGTAATACTAATAATAGCAGTAGAAGTGAAATAAAAGAGTACCAGTAACACTGCCATGGTAATACCAGATGTTGTTAATACAGGTGTACTACTGATACTACAGTAGTAAGGGTACTGGTACTAGTACCATTACTCCTAACCAGGAGCAAAATCAGGAATAATACTACCACTACTACTACAAGGAGCACAGTATTTAGTTATATCAGTAGCAGTGTTAGTAATTTTATTAAGTAAAAAAATACCAGCAATAGTGCCTCAGTAATGCCAGTAATAAGTAGCAGTACAAGTACTAACAGTAATAATACCAGAGGTCATAATACCAACAGCAGTGCTAAGAAAAATACCAGTAGTAATAGAATCAATAGCAGTGCCATCGAGTTTTAGTACCTGTATGATAGTACGAGTGTTTATAATAGCAGTAGAAGTGGTACTAAAACGGTACTAGTAACAGTGCTGTGGTAATGCTAAACGTGGTTAGCACCTGTGTACTTGTGGCACTATAGTAGTAATAGTAACAGTAATGATATCACAATTTATAAGACCTGTACCACCACCAGTGGCAGTACCTGAAGTTTTGTCACTAATAATTCACAATAAAAGTACCAGCAATACTTCCAATAGCAGCAGTACCAGTGGTGACAGTACAAAGTACCGGTACTAATAATTCAAGTAGCAGTAAAAGTGATAGTAGCAGTAGTCATACTACACAAAGAGACATGTTGCCATAGTTACCATGGTTTGAGGAGGTCCAGGGCCTCAGAGAACTTGTTGTTGAGGACCAGATTGAGAGCACAATGAGTCTCCTGGATGGCTGTCTGCAGGTCCATCTGACACGCCCTGCACGCACACACGCACGCACGCACACACACACAGAATCAGCACAGGAAGTGAAAATGCAAAACAACAACAACAAAAAAAAGAGACAGGAAGCTGCTCACCAACCATCGTCGTCACCTATACTTCCAGACATCTCGATTCAGTCTGTTTAACACCAAGCATACGTGTGTGTGTGTTTGTACTTACGCAGGTATCCGATCGTAGGCATCTTCAAAACAGTCCTGCAAAACACAGAAACACAGTGTGGTCAGATTCATCCTCCACCTATCAAAAAGCTTTATCAGCCGTCCGATTGGCTGCCTGTGGGGGTGACGTCACAGTTCAGTGTAATCTGACCATCACACAGATTCAGAACAGACTTCAGCACATCCTCAGGACTGCAGAATGGATCAAATGAGTCGACCTACAGCCCCTGCAGAGGCCAAAAAGAGGCCAGAGATTCTGAAAGTGTCCACAATAAGATTCAAAATATCCACAGACAGTGAAGATATTTTGGGTCTCCTTCAGCCTGGGGTGTACCTCCTGTGTTGGGAGGGGTGGGGGGCATTTTACATGTCTGTGTGCTGGCGCCTGTTGTCTCCTACTCTGTTAGTGATCACACACTGGACATAACCAGTTTCCACACAGCCTCACACTCATGATCACATCAGTCATGTGAAAGCAGAAAACGACCTATATCCAACGTGTAAATCTGAGCTAAAGATATACTTGACATAAACCACCCACTGTATGTATATAAACTTATTACATAATAAAACAATATTTACTTGTGTGCTGTTTGCACTCCCACACATTATTGTGACCTTCATGGTCAACATATTGTATGTTGTTGTCTGTTTAAATGCATATATCACTGTTTTACAATGTATAAATTGTCCAGTAACTAAACAAAAAATCAGAAATATTACAGTGTTATAAGTGTTTTTATCTACATTTATCTGGCTACAAAGCTTGTTTCTTGTTCTGTCAGTTATAATATTTCATATAGAAACATCCAACTCAGTCTGGTGCTTCAGCAACACAGAACAGGTAACACTTAATTGAGTTAAGTAAGTTGAACTTACGTTCATAAAACTTAATAGATCCACTTAAAATATTTAAGTGGATCTATTAACTCAATTAAGTGTTACCTGTTGTTTTCTTTCAGTGTACATTTACAAAATCTATTTTTATGTTACTAAACAGTTTGTTTTTTGCAGTTCAAGGTAAAAAGGATAAAATGAAACTCTCTCAATCTAGTTTAACTGACATAATTATTTACAACATAATTCTCTGTACCATATTTACTGTCTTCCTATGCCTCTGTGCTGGTGACAACGCCTCAAGGGAATTTCTTCACATTTGTGCTCACATGGACTCAAGGATGAACTGATTAGATTTTGATGGTCAAATGTCAAAGATCGAGGTCACGTCTGTCCCATTCTCATCAATGCAGCATCGTCAACGGAGCAAATTTGATCACATCCGACACAACCGTCCAGGATGAACTGAACACGAGTCTGAACAGACATGGATATAAATTGCACCTTGACTGGTTGGAGGTTTATTATCCTGCATGTACGCAGGTTTATATTCCAAACATCATCAGCTTACTGGTTCTTAACCTGTAGAAACACACGTCCTCTAAACAGACAAACATTCACCTAGAATTACACAACAATTTTTGCATAGTTTTCGACCATAAGCCACTAATTTGTATATCACAAATAAAACACTGTACATTCTATATACAGCATCGTATCTCGCTTATGTTAGCATTTAGCTCTTAGCAACGCTGTCGTCGTGTTTTCATTATTATTTCTGACATTTCAGGGTTAATCTCACTATGACAGTCATTGTGAAAAGGAGAGAATAACAGGAAGATTAAAAGGAAAAAAAAAGCTCCGTCTTTTTAACGGAATCATTGTGAAACCAAACGGGAGGGAAGTGAGTAAACAAAGAAGCATCAGAAGAAGCAAAATGAGTAATTGAAAGCTGAACTGTGGAGAAATTTGGGCATTTTTCCCTTTATTTGTTTCAGCACAGTGAGTGATCTTGGAAACTCTGCCACGTGGCGTTAGAGGAACTGCTCCTTCAGACTCGCTGGCCTTCAGCTGTGGAGGCTGCTGATTGGTTGACACACATTTATATATGGTTTCAAAGGTATCAGCCTGCACAAGGTCAAACTTACGGTACAAAGACTCTCAGCGTCTTGTGATAAGATTTTATACCTACAGACACACATGGTCATACATACAGTTCTCAGAAGTGACCCTAATGCAACACCTTTACTACTTTCACATCCTCTTGAAAGCAACAGCACTTGCAGTATTTCCCACACACACACACACACACACACACACAGTCTGTCTCTGGAGCCTCAGTAGCAGGCTAATAATAGCAGCCGAGTGGCTCCTTACATAATAGCATACAGCTGCAGCCGCTCTCTCTCAGAGAAGCACTCTGCCTGCAGGCTGCACCCATCGACCCACTGTGCTCACACAGACACAACCAGACTCCAACAACGCTGCGTCCCAGACTGCAGGTCCACTCGGCACCAAAAGAAGCAAAAACGGTTAACGTCATCTCAAACGAATACAGACAATACACAAGTATGAAAAGGATAAGAGAGAGAATGAATGTAGGGTGTAGTCTCACACAGGAAGGGCTGGATTTGACTTTCATTTAGTCCTGATGCCATGTTGCCCATTATCACTGCCACTTAGTGAACAGTGTTCTGCCACATTAACAGCAGGTGAACAGTTAATTTACAAGAACGAGCCTCTGATGATCTGAACGTGTGCTTCAATAACATGGCCACAAATGATTTCAAATGTGATTTCTGGCCTACAAATGTTGCAGAATCTTAAATGTTTGTTCTTCATTGTACATGTCACAGCTTGCAGAGGAGGTGGCATGATAGCTCAGTGGGTAGAGCAGTCGTCTTTAAACCCAAGGGTGATCGGCTCAATTCCCAGTCCCGGCAGGCTACATGTCAAGGTGTCCTTGGACAAGACACTGATACGCTGAAGCCTGGCGCCTCAAAGGGGCAGCCTGTCCACAAAGAATTTCCCCAAGGGAATCAATAAAGTAACAATTATTATTATTTATTATTCTTGTATTTCTAAATCCTCAAACTTTCTGATTACTTTCAGGTTTAAGAAAATATCACAGTAATTAACTTTACTTAATTATGGAAATGTAGCGGCTGGGATAAAACATGCCAATAAACAAATCACCAAAAGTACGCACTCGTGGATTTCGTTCATACTTAAGAGAATCTATTTAAATCAACTTTATTTGTATAGCACATTTAAAAACAACCAAAATGCTTAACAACTGACATATGGTGAAACTGGTGAATAAATAAATTAAATCGCATGTAAAGTATGTGTCAGTAATGAACAAGCATGTTCGTAGAGCTGGTTCTTGCTCGAGTGTTGGAGAGATTTTTTCATATAGACAAATGCACACTACGTGGGGGCAGACCTGGTCGTCGTTTAAAGTAGAGCTCACGCGGTGCGAGTGTGAATGAAGTGTAACATGAAAGCAGAAGAAGTCTAGACAAAGTTCTCTGCAGAACAAACATCCCCAGACAGATACGAGCGTCTTGAGCATGAGAGTGACCACAGGTTATTTTATGACACGGGGAGGAAAGAACAGAGAAATAAGGTGTAGTCAGTGGATTTTCACAATAATGGCAAAAATAAATAATGAATGTTCGTGTGAATCCAAACAGATGCTCACAGCTCACACACTCGTCCTCTCTTTTCACACCTCTCTTACTCTTTCGTCGTCTCTCCCGTACAAACAGATGCTCTCTCTGACACTCCCTCGTGCCCCGTCAATGTTTTTCTCAGTTTGCAGCATTCACAGCGACACAGACACACGTATCATGAGCTCCTGCTGTATGTGTGTGTGTGTTGTTATGGTATATTAATGCTGTTTAACCTGCCAGTCATGCACATTAACTCATGACGCAACACATTCTTCAAATTAAAATCTTAAAAATGAAATAAGCCCGGGGTGATGAGACGATGCTGAAGATTTCACACATTTGCTGCAGATAATGTGATAAAACTAAATAAAAAGCTGCCTCACACAGAGCTGTAACTAACAGTGATATGTTTTATTAACCTGCCAAGTCTTTTCTTCATCAATTGGTGAATAGAATAACATAAAATATAAAACTGTCCCTCACATTATCACAAGTCCTACCAATGTCTCAAAACTAAAAAAATAGTTTGTTTACCATAATACAAAACAAGAAAACACTTAAATTATATTTAGCTGGTACAGTTTCAGTGCATCTGTACCTATTTTATTAAACTAGCCCAGAAAACTTTATTTATTTTATTACTTCCACATTCCTTTGATTCTTTGACTGTTTAATAAGCAAATATTAAGCAATGAAGTCTTTTCTTAACCTTAAACATCAGTTCAGTTCTAACCCTAACACGTCCACGTTGATACTTCTGTCATCTCTGTGAATCGGATCCAGAGATTTCATCTGAAAATTACACACAGCTCTTGAATCAAAGTTTCTTTGCAACATAAACTTTTTATAGCAGCAAAGGTTGTGAGCGCAAAAAAAAAGACTGATCATGTTTATGATACTCAATATACTGTATTTTAGGATTTATAATAAAATGTACAACCTTTTATCTTTCCAAACAACTTCAGTAAAATAGATGAATGTTACACCTTCCTTTTTTATCATAGTACATTGTACTAATGATAATATAAATGTTATATAGTTTTAGATTATGACTGACTGGGAACTGAAACTAAACTATTCTTGTGGCCAAATTAAACTTTTAACCTGACAGAAGGAAATAAAAGAGAGGACTTTGTTATACGTTTGCATTAACAGGATTTATCAGCAGGTTTTTATTGTTTTTCAGTCAACAGCGGGATGAAAACAGGAGACGTGGAAAAAGCAACAGCTACACCAATGTATGATATTACACACAAGGACGGGTCAAAGTCTGAGAAACTTCTCTTGTGACAGCAGCAGCTTTCTAATCAATTAGTCAAGACCTACACACTGTGTCCTGTTACCAGACACAGACTCAACAACTCAACACTCTTCAGGGAGGCTCCCATAAAACCACCAGATTTCCTTCATCGCCGTGTAAAACTCTCCTCAAAGACAACAATACTTCCTTTGCAAGCACTCACACAGTACCAGCCCACTAGAACCTCTTGCGTTCGCCAGCCAAAAACCACCAGACTGGCCCTGGAGCAGATTTATTGAACCTCAGACATGCTCAATAACACCTTGAATATTTGTCAAATATGTTTTAACTTCATCAAAGACCATTTCAGTCACTATAGGAAAACTTTAAAACAATTCTATGACTGAACACAACCACCGTCTGTGGATCCCACTCAAAGACCTTAACACATTTAAAAATCCATAATGGGTCTTCATCAGGGTTCCTGCTACTAATGGAAAGACACATGGACAAGTCGACCATGGGAAGGCCATCAAGGTCCTCAAACTCCATTCCATGACTTACCAAACCTGCAGATAGTCCAAGAGCGTAATTGTAGAGCAATTTAGTTTCACTGAAAATCTCAATACCCTTAGTCCCTTAGATCCAACATTCTCAATACCTCCTCACATACCTCAAGGATTGAAAAAAACCTTATAGTACAAAATTCCTCATACAACCTAGAAATCCCTTGATGACCCCTAGAACACACTGAACTGCCAAAGAAATAACAAACCCCCTTCACCAACTTGAAACCCTTTAAAAAGCCTCGGAACCGATTTAGTGACACAGTAAAGACCTCTAAGACTCATAGAACCCACTCTATAACAAGTTAAACCTACACAGGGACCCCCAGGAAAATCCCTCACAGATCTCCGGGCCTTTCTTTAGACCCCAAAACATTCTCAAATACCCACTGAACACCCACCAAGTGCCCCAAGAACCCTTCAGAGACCTCACAAAGACTTTACAATCAGTGGAACTCTCTTTATGACCCTTCCAATACCCAGACAAATCCAGGACCTCTTAACAATCTGTGAAACCTCATCAATGCCTTCAAATCATTCTTACCCAGAACAACCCAACTCATAAAACCCATTAACAAATCCTACAATCTTTAAGAAACCTCACGAAGACCTACAAGACCTGCAGAAATATTGAACCTCCACTGGAATCATCAGAACCCCCTCAGGGCCTTGTTTCGCACCTTCAATGTCATTCCCAACAAATCCTACAACAACAATCACACAAACTGGAAAACGCTGAAAGACAAACACCCCCAAGACCCCTGGAACCTACACTTCCCCACAACCCTCTTTAATTATCCTCTGAAACCCCCAATAACACAGAAGCTTTCTATAACACCCTTTCAACACTCATTGCACAATATGGGCCTTTTCAAAAACCTTAATGTGGCCTTTTTAACTTCCACAGTGTTTCCCAGAATATGTGGAACCCCTGTCGGGATCCTCAGTACTCATCAAGACCCCCAGAACGGAAAATGCCTTCAACTTAACAAGTGGAACTACCTGTACTATATTCTGTGTCACTCTTGAGAGGTTTAGCTTTGACTTTTGACCCCACAGAGGAAACAGGAAGGGATTAAATTCTGGCTACGGAGAGGTAAACAGTGGTCTCCTTGTGTCTCCTTAAAAATCTCATTGTGTTAACTCAGCCAGTCTGCATTCATCACCTGAAGCTCTCAGTGCTGTAGGTAAGACATAGTTTCACTTGGGAGCTGCTTGTGAGTAAAATAATGCAGCACTGTTTCCATTCTTTACAGTATATCTCCAAAATGACTGGAAAGAAAAGCAGTGATGGATGAAAATCCTAAAATCCATGGATTTACAGAATAATCGAGTGGCTAAATACTCAAGAAGCGCCCTTAAGTAAGGAACTGTTACTAGTCCTTGTAGACGATATGCTGAACTGCCAACAGTAGAGGACTGTATGAATGTGAAGCAGGACAAATCCAGCTCAAACCATGTTCTGTGTTGAATCTCAAGGTGTTATTTACATTCCACTCATACCTGAGGGTTTTAAAACAGAAAGAATTAGTCTGAACTAATGAGCAGAATAGGCTTCAGTTCCTAGACTGACAAAAGAGCACAAGGTCAAAGTGACACAGCAAACACAGTCAACAGTGTCATTGGACATTATCAGCACTGTTTCTGCCCGCCTCGACAGAATGGACAAGACACGGTTAATGTTTTCTGTCTATATGTATTTGTTATTTTTGTTGCGTTGCTGAGCTGTGAGGCTGGACGATAACCTTCCACTGTGTTTAAGTATTTTTATAAACACAGCTCGTCTCACATTCCTCAGAGCTCAACCGAAGTCAGCTGAATTCCTCTGTAATGTGATGATTTAGACTGAAGGAAGCTGACAGAGGAGCATTTGTGAGCTCAGATGAGGAGATGAACTGGTGAGGTATGACGCATGACAGCTCCAACACCCAGACTCAGCCCACATCATCCACCTGAATATTTGCAGTGGGCCTGTAAACACGAGGTCTAGCTGAATCAAATCCCTTAATTAACCAGTAAAGTCAGGAGGGAGAATGGTGACAAGAAACATTGTCCCCATTTGCTACTCAGCTAGTAATTTCCCCTGGTGGTCCTGAAACTTCCTAAGAGGTTTCAGGTGTGCCACACCTGTGAAACCCAGGAATCAGAAAATGTACACATGCGCTACTAAAACCTCCTAAAAAACCTTTCTGGACTTTGGTGTGTAAAAACCTCCTCAGATAGTTTTAAAACCTGTGAGAAATTCCTAGATGCACTTCTGTGAACATCAATAATATATCTGATAAACAACCTAAAACAAGATTGGTGACAAGTTCACTTAAATCTAATGAAACTTCCTCATGCACCTTTAGGATAATTAGAACTTGTTAAGACCCAAGGAAGGCACTCAGATACAAGCAGAAGCCACAAAAAAACCTAGACTATTTAAAGACAAACTGACACCGCATTTTGTAGCTCATGCTTCATGTCGTGACATCTCATGTCACTGCTTGAAAACAGCAGAACCCTAAAACCCACTTATATTCCCACAAACCATGTTACACACACAGCTGACCTCAAACCCCTCAGAGTATGTGAGATCCTTTAAGTGAACCTTTCAAGGCCCTTGAGGGAACTACTCAAGGGCCTGCAGAACCTCTGAAAAACAGAGATACCTCTTGAAATATCTTTGAAACCATTAAAAAAAAAAAAACATCTAGCGTTTCTTCAAAAGGTCCATAAAGGATTTGGAAGCATTTATGGAACCTCTTGATGGACCTCCAGGAGGCCAAAAACTGCCACTGAAGGACTCATGTCACCCTTTGAAAAAGTTCCTTTAAACTGACTCATAAAACCTATGCAAGTATTTCTAGAACCCTTTCATGAACCCCTAAATCCTCTTCCGATATATCTGAAACCTCCAGAAACCCATTTAAAATTCCTTTACCTTCACAAAGACTAATAACAGGCCTTAAAACTATTTTTAAGCCCTAAGCTCTTTTCACATATAAAATATGGACAACGTTGGGAGAAAGAGTTCTGGACTGGATCTGGATTGTGTGGTCAGACATGTAGCGCACATGTAGTGGGAAAGTGTCCACGTCAGATGCGTTCTCACATGGGCTAAAACTCCACTTGATGTTAGTGAGGGGCGGGGCACCTGTGCAGAACGTGCAGGACGCATGACATGACGCAGCGGAGATCACATTCCGACATTACGCAGACTTTGTACCAGGGGGCTTGTGGGATAAAGTGTTGGTAATCTCTGTGCTGTCTGACTCAGACATTTGCATTCTCACATGCAGCTCAACCGCGTAATGTCTAGATATATTCAGTGTTACACTGCATGTGTGAAAGAAGCTTTAAAGTTAATTTGGTCTTGAGTCTAAAACTCTTGAGATTATACCAAAGCTGTGGAACACACTAAAATGCAAAAAAAATAAAACAAAGGCCCCACAGACCATTTGTGGGCCTAGGACAATTTTAAAGAAAAACGTCCTAAAATCTCCTCAGTCACCCCAAGTAACTTTATCTTTGCAAACATTCAAACAAATTTCCTCTGAACCTCCTGAAGCACTTGTTGAACCTTTAACCCAATAAGGACACTGAACCTCTTCCAGACAGTAGCTGTTCTGTGGCACTCCCACTATGATCAATAGGAACAATATAAAACAGGGTGGGACCACAGACTTTAGTGGAAACATAAAGGTTAAAAAAACAATCTTGCCAGCTCACTTTGAATCATGTAACCAATCAGAAACCTTAAAGAATTTCTCCAGTGATTAAGGAAAATTCAACTTCCTTAATTAAAATGTTAGTGATATAATCATCTGTCCTTTCAGATCACAATAAATGCATTTAGGTTCAGTTCTTCAGAAAGCATCCCTCATATTCTCATCTGACTTCCTGTGTTGTTTGTACAGAAGGCAGCGTGTAGCTGAAATCAGATCTGTCATTTTCATAAGCCCACACACACACACACACAAAAAGTATCGTCTCTCTACACAAAAAAAGTATCGTCTCTCTTAAAGCTGATTACACACTGCAGATAGATAAATACAATTATCAGCTACAGTCTGCTTACACTTCATCTGTGCTGAACAAGTTCAAATGCTACACACATAAACAGAAAAAAGTATGACTACAGCATCGAACAACACAAAAACATCCCACACAAAGCTCACTACAAGTGTGTTATGTAACACCAGTAGAGAGACACTACAGGAACATTATGCACTGTCTCTTTAAATTAATCATGTGATGGGAAAATTAGCTGCAAATGAGGAGAGCAAGGGACGTTGTTAGAAGGGAACTGAACAATATGTAATTGAATTTGTCCAGCAGACAGTACATGTGCTACAGGCACAAATAAAGTTTAACCTCCATGTAAGGTAGAGTATTGATGAAGTATTATATTATCTTTTATCTTTATATAGCATTTCAGCTTCCATTTTCAACAGAAAATAGGAAATTCGCTACCCAAAGATTGTATCACAGTGGAAGAGAGAGAGTAAGACCAGTTGTACTGTAATATTACAACTGTACTGTATCGCGTTTTAGTAATTAGCATCAAATCTAAGGAACTTGCATTAAACCAAAACCATACTCTGAGCTCAAAACTCAGCCACATAAACACGATACACACTTTTAAATTCAGCGTGACACACATACACTTCCTGAGGATACCATTATCTCTGATGCCCATTAGGAACAAACATCCCTACTGTACATCCACTCAGATCCACTAAGAGGTCATATAAAACGAAATGCTCTTTACAGCTCCAGAACTTGCCTAACAATCATTAGACTTTTACGTTTTCGTCCGTGTCAAATTAATTCAGTGTTAGTTGTCTGTACACAAGAGGAACTGCTATTAGATCATTCTGGACACTCGCAGTGGCGCCAAACTGTAAAGAAATATAGGCCAAAAATGGGATAAGGTTAGTAAAACCTCAGTTTTGAGCACCACAGACACAATGTTTGCTGTGTTAAAATGAAGACTTATGGGATTACTTTAATATATACAGTAGTCTTATCATATAAGTCCATATAAACAATGTCAATATGCAGTATTGTGTGTACATCACCAAGGAAATAGAATAGAAAACCTGAAATTAATACGGCCACAAGTATTGGTCACTGTAGGAACACGAACACACAAACATCACAATAGACGCATTGTAGAAATATCATACGATTACTGCAGGGCGATAACATGAGAAAAGACGCCACTAAAGCTGGACACCAAGCTACAAAATACACAACGCATGAATACTGGTGTGTAAGTGTGTGCAGGATAATGTCAATGGATTTTTTTGAATTATGGACAAATATTGTATGAGCATAGTGTTGTCAGGGAAGATAAGATCAGTTTACAAGCACTACTGAAGACAACTGACAAGATATAGTTCAGGTCACTGCAGAAACACAAAAACACAAGAACACAATCCTGTAAGCATGACAGAAATATCATACATGTTTTTGTTTTTTTTTTAGCAAAAAATTAGAACATGCTCGTTTCAGCTTCTCGCATATGATGATTCAGTGCTTTTTATTGTCAAATCTCATTGTAAACTACATATTTTTTAAATTTTGGGTGAAAAAAGAAAACAATTTTGTAAATTATAGCAGGCAGCTTAACTAATTTCTAACGTTTTATATACAAAGTCATTAATCAATAATGAAAACAGTGCTAGTTTCAGCCCTAGAAATATATATGTATTTTAGAAAATGCATTTTATGGGAAGATCTTGTGACACCCTATGCCCATGTACAAATACATTCAGGATTTACTATTACTAAGCTTTGGTAATAAGGTTTATTTAGAAACATTCTCGCTAGAAATTTATAATGACACCAGTCAATGTACCGTCGACCAGCACGGTAACACAACCATAAAGACGCTACAGAAATATTGTAGAATTACTGTAATTTAATAATTATAGGATGCAGGGTCACTAAACACTGACCGACACAAGCACGACGTGTGCAACTACAGAAATCCACGAGTGTACGTAGTAATGTGTGTTTAACAGGCACGTGCAGAAGGGGGAATTCTGGGTGTCTCAGGCCCCTACCTGCCTTTAGGTTCCCTCTCAACATGAATTAATCCCCCTGTTGGCTTCTCCATGTTTTTCCTATTAAAACTGCCCCAAATATCTTCGCATATAAACATTTGGAGTTTTTCAACATTCATCTGTTTCCCACAACAAACTATAATATTGGCATCACGATGTGTGTTCAGTTACTATGAGAACACAACTATAAAATTTGAGCGTTTGCCTCCTTTTCTTATTTGACTTAACGGGAACCAGTGCAGACACTGTTCAGCCTGTGGTCAGAGAAAGTGAAGCAAATGAATGAGTGTTTGTTTGTTTTTAAGTTTTTAATTAAATACAAGTTCACTGCCCACGTGTTTGGTGAACTGGGATGGCGCTTTAGGTAAAGCGGGACACTGCACCGCTCCTGCAGTTTGTAATCCACATTCACATCCAAACGAGGATGTCAACAATTTAAATCTTTGTTTAACTTCATAATTTCTGTCTATATATTATATTACATATGTAGAACTCTCTGAACTATATAATCTGAGTGCAGACGAAATCAGGTTTGGGGTATCGTTTCACAATAAACGTTACTGGTGTAAGTGACAAATGACATTTGCCAAAAAAGAAAAAGGAAGAAAAAATACCTGTACTGAACTCAGGGTTAGCTATTGGATAGGAAGCTGACTAGGGTTAGCAACGCCACAATAGAAACCCCTATGAAACAGAATCTCAGTACTAAACAGTACAAATATAAAATATGTGAGTGTCATGTTAAGGAGGGTTTTATCATTACTGGTGCATGTGAACATTTGTTACAGTGGATTTGCCGGTGTCTCTCTTAGATATATATATATATATATATATATATATATATAAACTCAGTCCTGACAACACAAATACTACAAACACCATATATATACTGCAGGTGACTACATGTATGATAGTACAACAGGTAACTACGGGAACAATCACTATAGTAATGAAAGGGCGCATAGAGTCAAATCTACCACATGAAAAGAGCACTGGTGTGAAATGTGGCCGTGTGTCGGTCTCACCTCCTCCTCCGCGCTCGCTCCGTTGCCTACGTGGGCCATGTCGGTGCCCGGTGCCCGGTGCCCGTCCTCTCCCTCAGGTCCGCGGGTCGGTTCTACTGCTGTTCTGCTACCAGGAGAACAACCACAATCCCATTTCTGTCTCACACGCCGAGTCCGAGCTGCTGCTGCTGCAGTGTCCTTCCCCCCTCCCGGCGCAGACGCGCTTTTATTTCCTACTGATGGATGTTTTAATTTTTCCCCGTGATGCGTTTATTTTAATGTGTGATTCCGGTTCGTCCTTTCCCTCCGTCTCTCTCCCTCTGTCTGGGTCGGTCGGTCACAGATCCTCGGCTCTCTTCCGTGAAAAGCTGTCTACGCTACAAACACACACAGAGTGAAAACACACCTCCCGTGTTTCCGTTTCTCCGCCCCCCCAGACGGAGAGAGAGAGTGGACAGTGAACGCACCACTGAACACAACACTGTATATATATATATATATATATATATATATAGTGTATTGTGTATTTGATTTTTATAATGATAATTTATAACATAAGTCACGTTTTACATAAACATAACAGTCATTTTACAGGAAAATGTAGCGAATGTTTACTTTTTTATATAATATAGTTGTTTTTACAAGAAAAAGTGTAAAACTGTAGTGAAACACAAAATATAATCTATGAAGAAATGGGAATAATAATTTGATATTACAATATTACATCAAAGTAAATTATATTTTAGAAAATGTTATTGTTTTAAATTTAAACTTTAAAAGTCTTTCATTTCTTTTTAGTCTTTTAATGAAGAAATGTTGTTGTACATATGGACGTGTTCATCGCTATGAGATGTTTTCTTAACTCCAGTTGGTTCCTTAATGACAGTCTGAGTCTGACGTCTTGTTAGTGGGAAGTATGGGTTTGGCATCTGGTTTTTGACCTGACAAAGATCCAGGCGGGATTCAAACACTGGTTTGAAGTCAGTGGGCAGGTACATACACCTGCAGTACATGATGTGTGTGTTGGTTGCAGAGTTGCTCTCATTGTGCCGTGTTTGCAGTGGCAAGAAAAAGTATGTGAACCCTCAGGAATGACCTGGTTTTTCTGCATTAATTGGTCATAAAATGTGATCAGATCTTCATCTACGTCACAACTATAGACAAAACGCTTAAGATAGTAACACAAACAGTTACAATCTTTCATTTAGCACTGATCACAACCATAAAACATTCAAAGTATTGGTGGAAAAAGTTTTGAATTTAATAGCCGGTTGAATCACCTTTGGCAGCAACAACTGTGACCAGGAGGAACTGTGGACCGTTCTTCCTTGGGTTGTTTCATACAACTGTACGGTGCCTTTAAAAAGTAATCACCCCCCCTTTGAAGTTTTTTTTTTTTTTTACATAAAATTACAAAACACATCTCTACAAAGTCATAAAAATGATTGAAAACTGAAAATAAGACAGCGTTAGTACTAGCAGCAAACTTAATTTAATTTGGTTTCATCTGACTAATATTCAGCAGACTTAAAAAATAAGAGACCACTGCAATTTATTCTTAAATCGTCGTCTCTATGACAACTTTTCCATGCGAGGGTCACACCTACACGAGCTCACCTCATTCTGCTTTCTGATCTACTGATCACCTGAATCGCATCTTATTGAATGAGGTGTAAAGTTACACAACAGCAATGTGAGAAACTGGTGGAGAGCAGCCAAAACACATGAAAGCTGTGATTGTACATTTTTATCATTTTGTTCAAAAGTGAACGGAGGATTTATTTTATTTGAATTATTCAAGTTCCTCAAACACTGCATCATTTCTCTATATACTGATGTGTTGTCATTTCCTTTAAAGTCCTGTTCTAACGAAAAAAAAGTTTTATTTGGAAATTAGGAGAAATATTGTCAGCAAAGCTGTTCAGTTTAATACTTATACCTATAAAAGATAAAACCAGAGAACTGATCGTTTTGCAGTGCTTTTTTTTTGGAGCTGTACATGTTTCCCAGTGCAAAGTTGTGTAAACAGTGAAATCTTCTCAGAAATTTGGGTTTTACTGTGTCATTGTCATGTGTTATTGTAGTTTACAGCTTATGTTGAGCTGATGCTGACGCTCTGGTTTCTAACCTGTTCAGGTTGATTCCTCACTGACACCGGCTGTCTTACCTGGAAATCAATTTGGTTGCACATGTAAACTGAGTTTTACTGTGTTAAGGTCGTACTTTGGGGCTAACATACTCTTTAACTTAAAAGCCCTGTGACTAATGAAAATGGCACAAAACATTTTGTCTCTCATCTGTTGTAGTCCCTTTCATTTTTCTCAGTTAAGTTATTCCAGTGAGACTGGGAAAAAATATATAAAATATAATAAAATATATGCACACTACCAGTCAAAAGTTTGGACACACATAGGAATGACCATGTGTTTCATGAAAAGATACATGTCTTCAGTTGTG
>JAUMHL010000011.1:1304652-1353487 GCA_032362345.1 Sandelia bainsii
TAGTCATTTACAATATGAACAATGTCTACACATTCATTCTGATCAATTTGATGTTATGAAATCTGCTTTTCTTTCACTAACATGGTCATTTCTATGTGTGTCCAAACTTTTGACTGGTAGTGTATATATATAAAAAAAAAAAAGCAGGAACAAGCCACAGACCAGAAGGAGACTGGTGCAACACGAGCTTAGCTGCTGTCGTTACTACAACCTCGTCACTCGACGTGTGTCGCTGCAGTAAAAAGTCGACGTCACTTTTCCGTTAACTAGCTGATGGCAGCTTTGCACAAAATTAGCTATAAGGCAGTTCACTGTAAGATGATTTCACTTTAAATCATTCAGCATTTTAGTGACACAGTTTTAGCATATTTTTTGGCATGAAGTTGTAATTTTCGTTTAAACTTCATTTAGTTTGAGTCACAATATTACAACACCTGCATCTCAAAGTGTTACAACTTTATATACGATGTACTGCACATACTCAGCTACACAGACGGAAATAAACCAAACTATATACATCAGGTCAGGTTTATAAAACAATCTTGTTTATACAACTCTGAGTGAAAAATACACATTTACTTTACATTAACTGCTAAAGTAACACAAATCATAAATCTCACTGTACACTATTTTATTTAAAAAAAACTGACCAGCTCTGAAAGATCTTTGTACTTTATATGTTGCTGCTGCGCTCTTGAGCAAGGCACAGATTTTCCCCAGCAAATGAAGTGTAGTGGACAAAAGTAAAAAAAAAAAGTTTAATGTTTTAATTTAGGATTTAAAACTGCTGCGAGTGTTGTTTTAACATGACTCTGACATCATTTTACAAATAAGATCACATTACCCATCAGCCCCTTCACCTCCTTTCAAAATTAAAGTCGGCTGTTTCATGAGGAGCAGATGTCTCCTTGTAGCAGATGGGACTTGGGTTACAGAGGAAGGTCAAAGTTACGTTGAGTTAGTCCAGATTTAGACCTGCGTGAAATATTTAAACTTTTTTAAAGAGTCGTCAGAAGTTAAAAACAGGTAAGAACAGTTAACGTGTCTCACAATAGTAATGCTGAAGTGACCAGTTTAATAAAAGACGAATAAATTAAACACTAGTGTGTCAGTGGAAACTGTCCTGGTAAATATGAGTCACACTGGCTCATTTACAGTAAAAGTCATTAAAAGCAGACATGAAGATCAACTGCAACTGTGTGTTCACATGTGATAACTTACGTTTAGTTTGAAAAGCTACTTTTCATTTACTATATGAAATAAATACCTGCTGCTGTACAGACAGTGTGTGTGTGTGTGTGTGTATTTGCTGGAAGTGGTGGAGCGGTGGGCTGCTTCAGATCCACACCCCTTAACGGAGAGTTGGTTCCGTCCAAGCTGCAACTTCAGGAAGAGTCCACTGGAGCTGGGGGGTGAGGAGGTAAACAACATAAACACTGAAGCAAATGTTATATATATTATCATAAGAATAATACAAAATGCTTAAACAATAATAAAACATTAAACAAATATTTTTAATATATAAATTGTGAACTATGTTGTTGATTTGTGAATATAAATATTTAATAAATTATCTAAGTCTAAATGTTTATATGGATACAAAAGTACTGATAATGAGTAGAAGTACTACTTTGTAAGTTCAATTTTTCTTAAATATAAAAAAAAAAAATTCAAATCTAAAATTAAACAAAAAAACGATATCACCGTTTAACTTTACACTTAACATTACAGTATCTACACTTTTATTTATTTTAAATACATTATATAAAAAATAAATCTATGCATAAATAACCAAAAATTATTTTTATTGACACAATTGTATCATTGTGTAATTAATGTTAAAATTATTCAAGATATTCTTAAATGAAAATTTCTGTTTTAATACTAATTTAATACTACTAAATAATAATAATAATAATATATTATTATTAATATTATTTATACGAATAAATTGTAATTTTAATAATTCTAATAATACATTTTTATAACAATTATTATTATTAAAATTTGTATCTTATAATTATTACAATTATAAGATTACAATTATTTAATATACAAGTAGAATTGTTATTATTAACACTGTTCAGTCTCGACCTTGGCAAAATTCCTACTGAACGTCTATTTACTTTTTTTTCCCCACAGAGGTTTCAACTCAGTTCTATAATTTTTAGATAGATAAAGTTTTAAGTGGATAAGAAATCAACGTTGAGCTTAGTAAAATTTAAATTTAAATGTGAGATTATTTTGTGCTATAAAGTGTTTTCTTTGATTATTTGTTATGAGGAACAAAGTGTTTTCTTACCTTCTGTTTTCTCCTCTTCGCTCTGCACCTCCTCCCTCTCTCCTCCTTCATCAGTCCTCCTCCTCTCCTTCACCTGTCCCATGCGTCTCTTCACCTCCTGCAGCACCTCCTCCCTCTTCAGCCACTCCCTGCAGCGCTCCACCCTCTGATCCTCCTCCCTCTCCTTCTCCTCCAGCAGGGAGCGCAGGAAGACGGCGCTCACCACCTCCTCCCCCTCTCCCACCAGGAAGGCGTTTTTGAAGCGGTTGTACAGCATGGAGGCCTTGTCCATGATGGCCTGGTTCGCTCTGTAGAACCGCATCTGCACACAAAAAAACACATGGAAGAACACACACTGCAGCAAAACTTCAAGTTTAAGGTTGTTCTACTTCTTTCAGGTAGATGACCTGTTTTTACCAACATATCTGACACACTCTTAACTTTCAGGAGCTACTTGATTCAATTACCTGAGGTTCTGGTTCATAAAAATGACCCATATAAAGCAGAAAAAATTGATTTGAACCTAAACTGGAAAAAGCAGTTTCAGAAAATGACATAACAGGATCCATATTGTGTAGATTTTGTCGGGAAAACTCATCAGCATCATATGCTAGAAAAACTTTATGTGACTTCATATTTATTGACCGTTACTGTTGCTTTTACTCAAGGCTATGAATATTTCCTCCACCCCCCCATGTGTTTCTGCACCTTTCTCAGCGTTGCAATAAGTTCACTGTGTCTCTGAACATGTTGCGATGTCACATAAACCATACTGAGCTGATCCAGCGCTTTCAGACACTTACTGACGTCCTGGAAGAGAGAAACAAACGAGGAGTTCGAATTTAGCTGTTTTGTGTCACTTAGGTTGTGAAAGAAATGCATCCAGCTTCAAGAACACACACATTAATGAGCAGCAAACAAATATATGTTTACAAGGAACAAGGTGAGCTTATGTCAACACCAAAAGAGTCAGGACTCTCAGTCTGAACTCCCAAGTACGGGAGTCCAAACTTGGTCTACTCTGCATTGAGAAACACCCTAAGTGGAGCATTCCCCAACTTTTAGCTCCGTGTTTGTTCTCCACCAGCTCTTTAGCTGTTAATACTCCACTGTGTTCACCAACGGAGCTTTTTTTTAATGAACATATCTGACAACAAACCAGGCAGGAAATGCGACACAAAACCAAAACAAAGAGCTGAAAGAGGCTAAAATGCTCCACAGTTGATGATTCTTCATCACTGAACGCATCAGCTTTGTTATTTTGCAGTAATTTGATCTATTATTGACATAAAAATATTTATGAACTGAACCTTAAACATGTTTAAACTGTCCGTCATGATAATAGTAAACCAGAATAAACAGGGAAGGCGTCTTACGGGGTTGTCGGACTTGAGGGAAATCCTGATGTCTCCGTGGATTCTGTGCAGAGTCGAGTCCGTCAGCGTCATGGTCGAACTCTTCTCCTGCTTCACCTCTGGCTGCACCTGTTCCTCCTTCGCTCCATCTGACGAATCGCTCTTTGTTTGACGTTCTGCCCTCGTCTTTTCCACCTCCTCCTCTGCTGTCGGTTTATCACTCTTCTTCTCTACGTCTTCTCCTGTTTTCTTTGTTTGATCTGCTGCCGTTTCGTCATCTTCCTCGCTCTCCTTCTCTTTCTTCTTCTGCGCTGTCTTCTCTGTTTCATTCTTCTTCTCTTGTGATTTTGCAGTTGCTTTCTGTGCTCTTTGCTCCTCTTTCACCGCTGTTGTATCGCCACTGCTCTTCTTTTCTTTCTTGTCTTCCTCAGTTATGTTCTTGCCTTTTTTGTCCTCCATCGCTCCTCTTGTTCTTTCAGACTTAATCTCCACCTCTGCTCTTTTTTCTGTAAGTCTGTCTTCAGCTTCGTTCTCTCTGTCCTTCTCCAAACCTTTTCTCTTCTCTTCTACCTTTAACCGGTCCATCTTTTTCTTCTCCTCCGCCACTGCAGTTACCGTCAATCCTCCCATCATCGTTTTCACCTGAACCTTAGTTCCCTGTTTGCCCGTCGCTTTCACAATCTTTCCGATAATTTTTCTCTCGTCCTTCTTCTCTTCGTCTTTCTGCTGCTTCATTTCACCGCTCTTCTCGTCCTCCTTCACCCCCTCGTCTTTCTTGGCCTCAGTCTTGGTCTTGTCTTCCTTCTGCTGTCTGCTTCCTTTATCTTTCATCTTTATTTCATCTGCAGTTTTAGTCGTGGTCTTGGAGCTGTGACTCGTCTGATTCGTCTTCTGTTCCTCCTTCTTCTTCTCTGCCGTTGTCCTCTGGCTGGACACCTTTCCACTGTCCTTTCCCTCGTTCTTGCCGCTTTCTTTCTCTTCACTTCTCTTGTTCTTTTCTTCCTTCTCTGTTGTTTTCTTGTCAACAACCTTCTTCTTAACTAAGGCTTTGACGCCTGTTCTCTTGCTGATCACTTTGGAGACGGCAGATTTTTTCACACTCTTCTTCTCTGATGTCTTCTTGACGTCCACGTGTCTCTTTGCTCCATCACCAACTTTCCTGTAATAAAAAATAAACTTTTATCTCTTAACAGATCTACATCCACTCATACTTAACCGTGTGTGTGTGTGTGTTTCTCTTACTGAGTGGTCTTCGTCAGTTCCCTCCTCTTCACTCTTCTCCCGGCCTTGAGCAAACCTCTCAGAGACTTTAACAGACTCTCTCTTTTGGTGGCGAGGCGGCGCTGTCGCTGGGAAAAAAATGTAAAATAAAATTAAATAAATCATGAACTGGTTGAAATTTTTCTTTCAAAAAACAACACTAGTAGATTCTGTTCATGTATTAATTTTTCCAACAACATTTCCAGCTTCGCCAGCTTGCGTATTTTCCGTTTTTGTGACATACATGATGACCAGTTCAGGTTTTGAAGGTATAACTTTATAAAAAACTATCTACGAACTGAGAAAATAATCTACATAAACTGTTGTCAGAACTAATTTTATATGCTGCACATATTTCACATCACACCTCTCAACCCAAACAGAGAACTGGTAACACCTAGTGAAAATGTTTTGTTTTGTTTCTGTCCTCTACAGACTCACTACAATGTTAAACTGTTAAACCACCCCCTAAAATTTCTATTTCATGACAAATTGGCACATTTTTATCAAAATATCATCATTATAATTATGACAACATCATCATCAGTAGTGTGAAATCAACTAGAAACTCCCAACCAGGAGGTGATCACAGTCTTCCTCTGAATGGAGAACTGTGGGTAACTCCTGTGTGTAAATGATTCCTGCTGAAGGCTGGACACCCTGACATGGTACAAATAAATAAATACTACAGCCTAAGAAAGACAGTGTGCGCAAGTCCTTTTGTGGAGATTGTGTCTGTTTTGGGGACTTTAGGGAACACTATTGTGGAGAGACCACACCTCTCTACATTAAGGTAAGTTTTGAAACACATTTCTCCTAAAAAAGTGACAAAGTTATATTGTTCTGTTGACCTGCGTTACAATGTTTACTGAAAACAGTCTAGAGACGTTTTCAGTGATCTGTGCTGCAGCAAATGTTGGTTCTGCTTTGCATGTTTCCAACAACCAGACAGGTTCACAGTTTGGTTGCGCTGAGGCAGAAGAACACGGTGAACGGTGGTTTAATGAAAACATCGTGATTCGGTTAAAATAAGTCCTTAACTACCTTAACTGCAGGAGAAATAAGCAGCTTTACCTCCTCGTCCGTAGATCTGCCGTCTGCCTCCTTCTCTGGCGCTTTTCCATCCTTCTCTTCCTCCGTCATCTTCTCTTTTATCGTCTCTTTTTTCTTTCCATCCTCACTTGTGTCCTTTGTTTTCCTCTCCTTCTCTTTCTCCCCTCCCCTCGTCTTCGTCCCTTGGCTCTCTTCTTCCTCACCTTCCACACCTTTAGCGTGTTTTGTTTTCCTCGGCACCTCCTTCTCCTCCCTCTTCCTCTTTATTCCTTCGCTCTCCTCTCTTCTCGCCATCACTTCTTTCTTTCCCTCTGCCACATCCTTTGTTTTCTGCTGCGCCTCTTTTCTTCCTTCGCTCTCTGACCTTGTTTCTCTCCTCGTCCTCTCCTCTTTCTTTCCTTCGTTCACATCCTGTTTTGTCGTCTTCTTCTTCTTCTCGTCCTTCTGCTCCTCTTTCTCGGCTCCCCTTGTCTTCATCATTTGGCTTTCGGCTGTTTCCTCCTCTAGTTTGTCTTTTGTTACATCTTCTTTTCTTTCCACACCTTCATCCTGCTTCGTTTTCTTCTGCTTCTCGTCCTCTATTTTCTCCTCTTTCTTTCTTTTCACCCCCTGGCTCTCTAATGACTTCTCGTCTTTCTTCGCCTCCGTCGTCTTCTCTTTTGCTTTCTTTTGCACCTCCTTCTCTTCGTCCTTCTCTTCTCTCTTCCTCTTCACTCCTCGGCTCTCCGTTAACCTCTTGTCTTCCTTTTTCTCCTCATCCTTCTCTTCTTTCTCTTTGTGTCGTCTGTCATTCTGAGACGTTTGTCTTGGAGCAGACCTTGTTTCAGTTGTCTTCTGTTTCTTACCGGCTGTTGGAAAAGGTGGAGACAGTTTGAAATACCTCTGTTATGTTTTTGTGGAGTTTATGCTACAGATAATTAGGAGCATGTGATGATGTGTAAATTACCTGGTGATGTCACAGCAGGTGTTTTCTTGTGTTGTTCAGCACCGGTCTAAAAAATTAAATCAAAACAAATCAAGAATTAATCCAAACGTCTTCTCTTTCAGCATCTATGTTTCATGCAAGCACAGACACTTTGAGCTCCTAACTCGCTGCAACCTGCAGAATTAGCATTTTTCTGTCTCCTCTTTTCTGGAGTCTGTCACATACATAGTCGGGACAATGTTCAGCGAGACTTTAGGCGAAAACATTTACATGACACAACCAGAGGAGAATCCACTGATGGCACCGCTACATTTAGCTGTTTTATTCATGTCTGATTTCTGGCTCTGAGGCAAATGTCAAAGTTGTCAGGTCAGAATTTGTGTAGAAACTAAGATCTGAGGCCTGAAATGTGAATGCAGTCATCATTGCAACTGAAAATCCAGTAGTCACTGAAATGAATGAGGTGACAATGCTGCACTTTTACTACCTGTTTTTATCCCTGTCCACTATCTCCAGTGCTCTGCAGTACTAGTACCATCTGTACAACTACTGCCTCCTGAAGATCACTAGTTACCTTAGACTCTGCTCTCTTGCTCCTCGTCGTAGCAGCTGCTTCTGCGTGATCTGCTGAACTGTTGGAGTCTGTTGCTTTTGTTGAAGCTTTGGTGAAGCTCTGAGTTTCCTCTTCAGCTGTAACTTCACCTGCAGGTGTCCGTGTCTCAGTGTCTGGAGCTGTGTTAGTCACAGAGGCTTTGGAAGAAGTTTTTGCCACGTCTTCTTTAGTCTGTGGAGTAAAATACAAAAACACAAGATTTAGTATATATCTTTTTTAAATGTACTTAATGCCACCATCTGAGGTCAAGGTAGATTCACTGCATCACTGAGGGCTTAGGCACCTTAACATCGGTCAACAGAACATTTGCATAAGATACAAATTCAAGCTGTTTTTAGACCATTTTTGATTCCAATTTTGGCTCCGACGACCAGGTCCTCCTGAAAAAGTCCCCGCAACTCAAATGCTCCTGATCAATCAGATACAATCCACTGATATAATCAGACAACATTATGCCAGATTTTTGCAAAATGGTGAATAAAACACATGCTGTAGCTAAATGACATGAAAAGACAGAAACAATTACGAACTGAAGTGAGGAGCACATTTGGCACACAGATGGCAACTTGGAATCACTCTGTAAAGTGTAAATTTAATGATTTGTGCACATTTAACAGAATTAGTTGTGTAAAATAAAGGACAATTACCACATTTTCCCCTTTCTGTTTAGGCCAAATTCTTAAATCTTTAGCAAAAATGAGCTTCTTAAAAGAAGACTTCAACATTGTGGGAAATATGGAGAGTTATACATTTATACTGACACCACCCTCATATGTGTGTAGGATTTATCTGTGTTGTTTATGACCTCCGTTATTTAAACTTTTACTGATGAAATACAAACAGGTAAATGTGACTGATTTTTCTCTTACCTCTTTTTCATTCTTTGCAGAAGAGATACTAGTAGTAGTTTGTCTAGTACTCCTCCCTGCAGGTGTAGGTGAGTCACTACTTGCTGCTCCCCTTCTACCTATCGTCGTCACAGCAGCACCTGAAGCGTCTGTAGCGGCGACGTCTTCTGAAGTCGGAGCCTTTTCAGACGTTTGTTTGGACTCTGTTGATCTCTCTGGAGCAGATCTTAACGAAGCTCTTGTGAGAGTTTTAAAAGCAGCAGCAGCAGCGTCTGTTTCAGTCGTAACTTTGCTGGGAGTACTTCTGCCACTTCTAGTGGCTGTTTTACTGGGACCCGATTTAGCTGGGGTACTTTTAAGTTTGTCACTTGTTATTTTATCAGCAGAAGTCAGTTTAGAAGAAGGTGTAGTTTTACTGGAAGAATTCGATTTAGCAGGTGTAGTCTGTGTGTTTGCCTTCCCTGGTACCTGAGGACAGAACCGAACAAAAACATAGTTTAATTAACTGAAACACAATGGATTGAAAGAAGCTTTGAAAACTCAGTTGTTTCTTTATCATATAAAAATCCCAGGACAACTAAAGGAAACAAATATTAACTAATAACAGAGCTGAGACACTGACTTTAAGTTTGCTCCCAATTCCAGGTGTGTTCTGGATCTCCCACATGCCCTCAGTGAAGCCCTTGATGCGAACACCGCTGCCGTACTTCATCTTGTTTCCGACGTAAGGGACGATGTTCTCTGGAGGGATTTGACCTCTGAGAGACAAAAAAAGAAATTAATCACAGTTCAGCCGGTGATAAAACCGACGTGACTGATGAGCATCTGCGTGTACGTACATCTGATGGGTCCCAAAAAAGTAGACTGGCACTCGCTTCTTACATCCGTCCTCTGATTTACAGATCTGAACACACATGCACAGAAGTGTTACATTAAAAACAACTCTGTCCAGTTACGCGCGTTTACATTTTGTACGTGTGTATGAGTGTATCCACACCCTGGCAGGCCAGTGAGGGAAGCCCTTCATCTTGGCAAAAACCAGGTCTCCTGGTTTAAAGCTGTCACCGTTCTTCCCCGGCATCCTGCTGCGTCTGAGGGAATCGAACCAACAACCTCTGTACAGTTCAGCCTACTCCTGACACTCTGCTGACAGAAAGATAGATAGACAAGTAAGTACAAAAAGTATAGTTTTATAACATAAAGGTTAATCCCAGACCTGAGAGTATATAAAGTTATCATGTGTAAACAAACATGGCAGACCAGCCTAAATGACAGAGACAAACAGGTATATCCACAAATGTACTCTCATAATTTACTGTACTTCAGTACTTACTTTGAGGTAATTGTACTTCCCTTGAGTACTCACATTTCATATTACATTTTTGCTCCACAACAATTAAGAGAGAAATACTGAACCTTTTACTCCACTGTATTAATGTGACAGCTTTAGTTACATTACAGATTTCTAAAACAAATCATTAACTAATAAATGATCATGTGTTATTAGCGATTAATTAAACACTCGTCAGTACATAAAGTTGTACTTTAAGTTTAGGGAAAACTTTTACCGGTAATAAAATATTTCTACACTACAGCAAAGATACCACTGAAAATAACATCACACACAAACGTATTAAATTATTTACCTATATTAGAGGGAGTGAAACCCAATCCTGCACTTTTATTTGACTAAACCGTGACTCCAGGAGTTTTACTGTTAAAACAGACGCTGTTTGTTTCTACTGAAGCCCTTGCTGGTTTGACCACACAGTACTTTACATCAATACAACCGAAACTGAAAGTGGAAACAGATGATTCAGTTCAATTTCTACTATTTAGTCATCTCTGAAGTGGTGAAATCATCGCTGTGAAGTGAAATATGCCATTTTCTCTCAGCAGTTTCGTTCATTCCTTGTTTACAAATACAGCCGCGATGGCACAGAAGCTAATCTCAGCTAGCTAATCATCAAACAAAAGGTCTAAAATCCACGCTTTGGGTTAATTTTATGAATTGTTTATTCGACTAGACAACAAAACGCGCACTTACCAGGAAAAAACAAGCGATAATCCAGTGAAAACTAACGCCCCGGTGTTTATTTGCTACAACAGGAGGCTTCTTGTTACCAAGCTACCTTGTCCTTGTCGCCATGTTGACTGCTGCGCTCCTGTCACGTGACCTTGGACGCTTCACCCCAGGGTTTCCCGCGTTTGTTTGGACTGTACCAATGAGCAGCGAGGAGGGGGGTCTCGACGGTACCATCTTGGTGAAATGGGCAGGCATGGTGTACCGAAGCAACAAGAGTTTTATTTTTGAACAGACATACTTGATTTCAAGACAGGATTATCCTCCAGGTCCCATGGCATTTGGGCCCAAATAATTACATTAATTATGAAATTATTACAGTTTTTATTTGCATTTTTAATTGGCACATTATGGAGCCTTGGTGATATTTTTTTTTCCAGAGTTACTTTTGCGTTACTTTGCAATACTTGTGCATTATCTCCCAAAACGTTTGCATCTCCTTGCAATATGTTTCGTAGTACAGAGCCCGGGAGGTGCCATGGGGGGAAAAAAACTAAATGTGCGCACGTATTACCAAATTGAGGGCACAGATTACTTAATTTGTACTCTCAGTTTAGTAATCTGTGCGCTCAATGCGATAATCTGTGGGCACTATTTTTTTTCCCCCCATTCAGCCTTCAGGGCTCCGTATTGCTGCTATGGATATAAAGGATGTTCAGCCGATATGTCCCAGGGCAGGTATAACAACAAGAAAATCCCCCTGTGGCCCCAGAAGGATCTTTTTAGACTACAATGATAAATGAGACAGGGAACCTTGAACTACAAATAAGATCTGCTTCTACTCTTTTCTATTCGTCAATATCCAGTTCTCTTTAATATATCTGATATAAACATTTAAATGTAACAAAGAGCAGTGCAAACAACCAACACAAGAATCCTGTGACTTAAATAGCTCCTAAAGAGATACAAAAAAATAGTTGATTGTTCAGTGTTTAAAATGGAAACTATAGTAAAAAAAAAAAATTCTAAAAAATTGAAGCCTAAGTTAAACCCAAAGAGTTATGTTTTCACATTAGTGGATTTTTGGCATTTACCTTTAAAATATAACCTAATTCGTTGCCCATATTCAGTAGATATTGTCATACCAAACATGTGCTGCTATATGCAAAACACATTCAGTTAAATTATGATCAGTAATTTCAAGTAATTGCTTCACAATAATAGATGACTTATGGTATCTTTAATTATTTTGCCAATTTTCACATTTTAGGAACCAATATGTTCACTATATTTTTACAGGCAACGCATATAAAAAAAAAATGAGTGAAACATTTCTCAACAAATATATCCATAATTTGCTGGATATGCTGTAGCTACAGTAGTTTACAGGCTACAAATGCATTCAGATGTCTTTAAGACTAATAGCATTACATAGGGCTGGATATAAATTGAAATGTGTCAATAAACACTGGACACAAGACCCGCTTTCTCATTTTGAGAACATTTATTTTGGAAAACCTATATTTGGGTTAGGGTCAACATTGTCAAATATCTAAAAGCAAACAGCCAAAAGACTAAATAAATAAAAAAACAGATGTGCCCCATCATTACATAGTTGTTACGCAGTATTGTCGCAGTATTAGTGTCTGATTTGTTCTTATATTTGGTTCATCAACAGTCTGCACGGATATTTATGAAGAAAAGCATTTACTGTGCTGCGACATTCACCGTTGATACCATCACATTTGAGTTTGTAACCTCACATTTCCATTTGCAAACACAGTCGCCAATGGTGGTTTGTTTCAAAGTCAAAATACGATCTGAAATGGGACACCAGCCCTGCCAGGATCAGAGCTTCAATTCCCATTGACGTTTGTTACAGTTCCACCCTTAATAATTTCTACAGGCACTTCGGCTGAAACAGCAGACATGTCCAGTCAGGTATCTGGGACTGAACTGTCCCTGTTGATAAATGAATCTAAGTCAAATAGCTTGCTAATCACTGCCACTGTCGCTCTCGTCCTCTTCCTCCTCCTCCTCTTCTTCTTCTTCTTTTTCCTCCTTTTTCTCTGTTTCCTCTAAAAGTCCTGAGAAAAAGTCATTGTCTCCGAAGGCTTTCTTGGTGAGAGACTTCATTCGTCCGTGTTTCTTCTTCCTCTTGCGGTATTCGTTGACAGTCGTGTTGGGTAAACTGGAAATGTCCCAGAACTTGATGAGCTGGTCGTGGCCGCAGCTGACCAGGAAACGGGAGTCCCAGGACTTGGCTAGCTCTTCAATGGGCTCACCAGGGTGTTGCCCAATGCAGCCGATAACCCGGTTGGGAAGGAGGTTGATAGCCCTAGTTGAGTAAAGACAGAAGATCTTAGTAACCTGCCACATGGCGAGAGTGTCTCCACCAATCAGTTTTACTGTAATATGTACATCATGAGTGACGGACCCTGAAGCTAAGCTTTTAAACACCAAGGGTAGCCTTTGGTCATCCAACTCACCGAATGTACCCGTCCATGGAGGCGGTGCACATGATGTTGTCAGTGATGGGAACGATGCAGTCCACCGACTCGGCCTTGATGGCAAAGCGGTCACTTGTGGCACCAAAGCCGTTCCAGTTGAAGATGTAGATGGTCCCCTCGCTGGAGCCACAAACTACCTTCCGGCCCCGCTTCATCAGAGCCACTGAGGTCAGGTCGCCATTCTGGTACTCAGACAGCAGCTCGAACCGCCGCCTCTTGATGTTGAAGACGCCCATGGTACCATCACCACTTTATCAGATTACAGGATATTACATTAGAGAGCGGATTAAAGTAGAACATTTAACAAAATCACTCAGAGCTGGTTGCTGGTTAGCATTGATGTCTCAAAAGCTACAACTAAGATAACAATGATCAAAAATGGATATGAATTCAGTTCTTTGATGAAAAAGGTCACTACTGAAGGTTATCACGTTGATGTGTCCTTGAAAGCACCAAGATGTTGTAATACTAACAACAACAGAGGGGGACTAGGAGTCGAACCACCAACCCTGCAGTTCACAGATGACTGCCGTGCCAACTGTGTCATTTTAAAAAATTGTTGCCGGACAGCCGCCAGACAGTACATGTCTACGCTACTACAGGGTTTCAGTGTTTTGTCCAAGGAAAACTCAACATGTAGCCAGGAGGGACCGAGAATCAAACCACTGACCCTTGGCTTCACAGACAACTACTCTACCATCTGAGCTGATGAAACAGCAGACATATTATTGGATAATATTATTAGAGCATCACCTAGTTGTAAGCAGGATCCTCTTGGCCTGGTCCACGGTGATATCACTGATGTAATCCTCATGGTGTTTCAGATCCATGATGGACGTCCCCTTCCTCATATCCCACACCTTCAGTAAGAAACACACACAATAAAAAAACAAAATAATATCATCATAGTTACAGTTTTACAAAAAGCTTCAACCATCAAAAATACCAGTCTGGAAGACAAACCTTAACAATCAAAAACCATTTAGGAACATTTATAAGGCAGACTGTCTTCAGTTATAATAAAACCATCTTACGCCAGGATGAACCACTATGAACACTCCTACACCTTTCGCAGACCAGTTTAACCCATGAGAGACTTAGTTAAAAAAAACATTTTTCCATCGTCTTAGACCAAGGACAACCATCGAAAGACGAACACGAACTGTTATAACATCATAAAGCATCAACAGACTCTCTTAGACAAGGAAGATCATCACCGACCTTGAGAGACATAAAACTGAAGACCACATTAGAGCAACCAAAGGACCGTTTTTGGATCATTAAAAGACCTGTTGTAACCATTAAAACAATAACTTGGACCAGGTTCGATTATGTAAAGCCCATCTTAGACCATCAACCTCCATCATCCTCCATCATCCTCCATCATCTGGTTGTTTCTGTCGGATGCATGTTGCGGTTACCAGCCTGGAGGCAGTTTTAAAGTAAGGATAGTACTTATTTTGCGGACCTTCAGGGTGCCTCCGTCGTCTCCAGTCGCTAGGACGTTTTCGTCGACCAGCAGCAGGCTGTTGATGGGACTTTCGTGCGCCTTTCGGATCCTGGTGACCAGCTGTCCCCGCTCCACGTCCAACAGATGGATGGCCTTGTCCCGGGACACGCTGTAAAGCTTCAGCCCGTCCGCGGAGAAGCGCACCTGGCGGCAGGACTTCATGTGGTGTCCGGACGACCACAGCTCCCGGTTCTCCCCCTCTGTGCACGAGTAGGAGAAGGCGTACACGTCTCCGTCCACATCCCCGCACACTAGGACGTCCCGGCTCGGGTGGAGCGCCACCGTATTGGCGTTCGCCTCCAGCTGGATGTCCCCGGGGGTGTCTCGGATCTTCGGTCCTGGCAGCTCGCCTCCGTCCTCGTCTTCGTCCTCATCAGGATCCGAGCCTGACTTCCGTTCAGCCGTCTCCGAGTCTGAGGTTTCTGGATCTCTGGTGGTTTCTGGAACTTCTGATGTCTCAATATCTGGAGTTTCTGTCATTGAAGATGCGGCTTCAACGTGTTCCGTGGACGCGGCCATGTTGTTTTCTTTCGTTCTTCTTCTACGATAAATTAAAGCAGAGTTACCGGTGATAACAGATCACGCTGCCCCCTAGTGTATTAACTTTCCATTGCATTCAGAATAGCATCGCAATAAAGCAGTAATAAAATAAAATTTCGCAACAATACAAAGACAGTATTTAAATAGTGGTGGACAAATTATTCATATAATTTCCTTAATAATACCAAGTTATAAAATACCAGTAAATGTTCTACATTTTTAGTTTTACCCAAGTAACTAAGTATTACTTGCAACTGGATGAATCTGCTGCCTCTCTTTGTTTTCCATAGAAAATGACTTCAACCACAAAATTTATTTAGATTTATTACATTTTAACGTGCTAAATGTATTTATAAGTTGCTCATAATGTGTTTCTTTCTTGAAAAATCAGGCAGACTCTTTTGATTATTTCAACCTGTTTCAAAAAGGAGTCAACTTGACTCGAAAACCTTTTAGAAATGAGTGTGGAAGGATTTCTGAGTTTGTATCAAGGAAAGGTGGCCTTGTTGTAGTTTTAATTAATAGTTAGTAAGTTATCCTATCACAGTGAGATTTTCTTTCACTTGTTTTAAGAAAATAAGACTTTTAGGACTTTCATTTCACTTTCAAAGTGTTAATCTACAAAGCGACCAGAGGAAAGTGTGGTGCATCAAAAAGTCTAATATGGCAGTCAGATAAGTTAAAATACAATTTTCAGGCACTTGAACCTTACTTGATTATTTATATTTTATGTTACTTTATATTCCACTACATTTTAGAGGGAAATTAAAGTAGTGGATATAATGAGTAGAGCAAATATACTTTTCAACACCCAAAATAAATTGATTTAGTCTCTTTTTCAATATTTTTTTACTCAACTCAGTCTTTTTAAGAGTTTAAATTAATCCACTGAACTACTTAAGATAAACAAACCGAGACACTACGTCACGAAGTAAGGTGCGCTCCATTGGCCAGTCGTCCAGCCAAGACTTCATTCGGAAATGACGTATGTACGTTAAAGATGGCGTCAGTTTCAAACGGCTCCTGATCACAATGGTTAAATGTTGAAGTAAGTGTTTGTCCACTACAAGCTATTTATGTCTTACAAGCTATTTTCCTATTAATGTTGCAGTTAAAAATCCCAGTTTGTTTTAAAGGTGTTAATGCTAAATGTTTACCGTGAAAAGGGTATTTGTTTTAACTAGTATCTCATAGGGGAACATGATTTCATTCAGAAAATGTAGGATTTTGAATTTCTTTGTTTACAAAGAAAAATGTAGACACTCTGGACAATGAGTTAACACGTTTCTTGAATCCTTGCGACTGTCTAGTGAATTCGGCATATAGCGGAAATGGCAAACATGTTTAAAATTGTATTAAATTGTCATCTGTTGTTGTTGGCACTTGTTGAACGTCATCTATCTTGCTGCGATTTATTCATTAGCTAAAGATCGTGAATTAGGAATTGAGATGATATGGAAATAGTGCTCGTATTTTTGTTTCATGGATGCCGAATTTAAAAGTTGACTCGACTGTCTCGGAAATAATCTTTATTCTTGATATAAAATATATATAACCTGAAATACAATATGGTGGAACATTTACTAGGTAGTTTTTTAAAGGGAGGCCGCTTTCGTTTGAGTGCGTCTGCTGGCAAGGTAACAGCAGCAGCCAAGCAACCGGACTCCCCTGGTACTAAAACAAGCTCCAGGGTCTCTGCTGTGTGTTAGTTTGTCCTTAAAGTCACATGTAATAACAGTTAATCAAGTAGCCACACTAAAACAGATCAGCTAACAGGCTGGAAAAATGCTCAGTATCTGGCTAAAAATATAGCATTTGAATAAATCTGTGTTAACGCAGTTGCTTCAGTTAGCTAGTGAACATGAATGATCATGTATGTAGTGGGGTTAATGCACTTTTGAAATACATTTCCAGGGTTTTTAAACTCTGCTCGGCCGCGGAGACATGCAGGCGGAACGAGCGGAGCGCAGGAAGCAGCCTGGCCGGGGAAGGCGGGGTGAGAGCGGGCAGAGCCGAGCAGAGACGCGGGTTGTCCAACCAAGAGATGCTGTCAACAGTGCCAGGAGCTCCGAGGACAAGATGACAAGGTGGGAAAGGTTTACTATTGCTAACATGGTTACTCATGGATGTAGACAATTATGACTACAAGTGCAACACATCTATGATGACAACATCATGTAATCATGATTTCTTACTAGAGTTCTTGTTTTTCTGCAGATTGAAAGAGCTCATCACCTCCATGCATCAGAAAGAAAAGCAGGCAGTGGATGGAGGAAGGAAAGTTGAAAGGGAAGGAAAGGCAGATGAGGAGGAAGAGGAGCTGGGGAGAGAAAGAAGGAGATACATAAGAAGTGGAGATGGAGGGAGGAGGAGAGAGACGGAGCGGGATGGGACAGGGAGAAGAGCGGCATCAGAAGGACGTGACAGTAGCTCAGAGAGTCTGAGGTGGAGAGTGAACCGGCTGGAGAAAGAAAAACTGGAGCTGGCATCCAACCACAACCAGGAGGTGAGAATAACAGGACTTAAAGGACACGTTGAGTGGTTTCAGACCAAGAGAGGGAAGCTGATCTTTCCGGTTTCTTCTTCTTCGATAAAGTGTCATTTTTACACATCAAAGTGTATTTCCCGATATTTGAGAGTAATACTGCACAGTTCTAGTATAACACACAAACTATCTGAGTGAGCTGCTGGCAGCCGAATTTAGTGTTGAGTGTCAGGAATAAGAACAACAATAAACTTTCCATCATTAGTCCAATAATGTTTTACTGATTTATAATGACTGACCCTGAAATCAGAGCTTTTCAACTGCAAACCTGGTTTTTTAAGTGCAAGAAAACTGAGCTTGTGAACACTGAGTATTGGAAGGAAATGGGACTCTTTTAGACACTTAAGGATGCCTCTCATAATCCCAGTCTGGCTCCGTGATGGCTCTGAGGAGGCCACACCGTCTGTTCTTCTTGTATCTGAAAATAGTTCTGTATGAACATGGGTGTTGATTTTGAGTCGTTCACACGCTCCTGATGGTGTTGAGTGATGGATGAAAACATCTAAAGTCCGAAAACCTTTTCACAACACTGTGTGTATGCACCTATTCTCTGTTTTGGTTCTGTACAGTATCTGAGCGTATGTAAAGTGTGTGTGTGTGTGTGTTCAGCTGTGCAGGCTGCAGGCGGAGCTGACCCGGCTCAGGTCCTCAGTGGAGCACGGTGAAGCTCAGAGGGTGGAGCTTCAGTACCAGCTGACCGTGAGCCAGAGAGACGCAGACCGAGTCACCAAGCTCAGCAGAGACAAACGGGAGCTCACAGGTACACGAATCAAACGCACACTGCAGGAACTGTTGTGGTTTTATTAACGCAGAGTACGAGTAAGAAGCAAAACAGTGTAAAAGACTTTACTCTGTGTGTGTGTGTGTGTGTGTGTGTGTCTCTGTGTATGTGTGTGTGTCAGAGCGAGCTGCAGAGCTCCAGCAGACAGTGCAGGAGCTGCAGAGAGCTCTGGACATCACCCGGCGTGCCAGGGAGGAGGACCAGCATGCATTGCAGCAGGAGGTTGAGGAGCGTGACAAACTGATTCACAGCTTCAGCTCAGAGAACCAGCGACTGCACCGACTCCTGCAGGTCTCTCACACACACACACACACACACACACACACACACACAGGGAAATGACCAGTGAGCGTTTATTACGTAAAAATGAAGGTAAATATCTGTGAAGATTCTCAGTCATCCAGGTCATGGTTATCTCAAAAAAATGTATGTCACTGTGACCACCTGAGCCAGGGAGCCAGGTTCAACTGTAACAGTTGAAAGAGCTGCATCACACTCTGGCTCAGGTGGTCACAGTGACATACATGAAAGCCAGGGGGAAGGACAACCCACAGGTGACCACCAAGTACCAACTTGAGGATTCCACAGGGTTTATAAACCTGCAACTCCTACCAGTCAGTCAGACTTGAGAAAGCCCTCTGGAATGGAGGGTGAAACGAAGTCAAGGAACTACAACAATTCCAGTTGCCATTGAAAAACTTTTTTTTTTTTTTTTAAATGAAGGTAGTTTGTAGTTTCAACACAACGTTTGACCCCACATCAAAAGTAGGATTCAGTATGAAAAGTTGTTTTCCAGGATCACGAGGAGGCGCTGGAGGTTTTGGAGAGGAGGATAGCAGAGGTGCAGAAGGAGAAAGAGAAGGAGGCCGAGCTGAACAGAAGACAAGCAGACGAACTGAAACACCTGTCGGAGAGAGAGGAAAGGAGCAGGAGAGAGAAGGAGGTGAGGAGACGGGGGTTAAGGAAGCATGATGAGAGGTCACAGAGGTGAAGTCATTTGTCCATATTTAATTTTTCTTCAGGTTACAGATCAGAGGGTAAAGTCTCTGGAGTCGAGCATTGAGGCGCAGCGAGCGGCTCACCGGGAGTCAAAGTTCAACTCTGATCTCATCCAGGTAACACGAACACACACGTTCTCAGATCCGGCCTCAGACTGAGCTTCACTTCATGAATATGTACATAATGGATGAGGCAGAAATACGACAAAAGAGAAGTTCCTGTATCTGTTTTCAGTGCAGCCAAACACACTCAGGTTGTTAAAATAAAGTAGTAGATTATATCAAATTTATTTTCTGCCAAAAAAATGCAGAAAGTAACAGTTGTCCTGATTCTTTGTACACATTTCTAATGAACTGTTGCAGTTAGGTTGAACTGTTGAAAGACAGAGAGGTCATAATTCCCCTCCTCTTAACTGCTGTTTGTTTTTTACTGTTCATTTTAATGTAGTGTGACTTCAGTTATAAACACTAAACGTCACTCGGCTTAGTAAATATTCAGACTCACTGAATTGCATAGCATCATTTCTTTGCATCGCCTGCGTAATCACATCGTGCAGCATTAAACTGCACAGTGTCGAATTGCATCAGAAGTTGCTGCTTCTGTATCTTTAATGTGTTGCGTTACAGACTGTGTATTGAGATACAAATCGTATCAGCATCACATCAGAGATGCCCGACCCCAGTTTAAACGGATCTTTGTCAGTTTATAATGTTTTTACGTCTTTCAAGGATCTTCCTGTGTAAATATCTGCGTACTTATAATCTCAACTCTAATACCGGTCTCAGAAATGAGTTTCTGTTCTACCTATAATTAGTAATAAGTCAAAAATATTTTTCCAGGAAACACTTTAGAAAGTTAGTGAGAAGTTGAGGGATCTCTACAATATTAATACATAAATAATAATAATTTAAACAGGTAGATTTTGTCTCTTTTTAAAGGGTGACTTGGTCAAGACGGTGAGTTTCTGACAAGATGAACATGAAACATGCAATTACACTATTAAAACAGCTAATAACGACAACAAAGAGGACGAGCTGCACTTAAGTTGTCAGAGTTAAGAATGCAGACGAACTAGGAGCACAGAGAGAAAATATAACAAAAACCTGACAAAGAAACTAATATAAGATGTGTTAATTAACTAGTGTGAAATAAATTGTGTGTGTGATCAGCTGCGGGTTCGGGACCTGGAGGCCGCGGTTGCGGCAGAGCGGTCCGGCCACCAGGAGGCGCAGTCTGACCTGGAGCTGCTGAGAGCCAAGTTCAGAGAGGTGGAGAGAGCTTACACTCTGGAGAGAGAGAGGAGCGACAGCACCGAGCGCGCTCTGGAGCGGTGAGGACACAGTGTGAGCAACAAAAAAACCTCATAAAGCTGTTAATTTTCTTTATTTAGCTGAAGTCTTAAAAATGACTGATCATGTTTCGGTTATTTTAACATCAAGTTCTACTTAATTAATGTTGCATTTTTTTGCTTTTATGTGTTTTGAGGAAAATGTTTACTCTCAAACAAAGTAGTTCAGCCTGTTGTGATGCATTTGTAAATGTTTAATCAGCATTTAATTATGTAGCTTCCTGCGTACAGTGTATTTGTTTTTTACTCTGTTTGCTGAGCATCTTTGGCACAAACATTCAAAACAATCTCATCAGTGTACAGATTTTTTTTTTCTCAACTTTAATTTTCTTTTATGTTCTTTCCTACGTGGGTAGATGGAAGTTACTCTATGTTCATCCTTTTGACTTTCAGATAATTGTTTAGCTTTTAGTTTTTTGTTCATCATACTTCTTGTTCTCGCTGCTAAATGTACTTTTCGTCTAATAAAACTAATAAAAGTATTAATAATTCACTTTTGGAAATGACCTGTTACAGTAACATTCAAAGTTTTGCCAAAATGTTTTTTTATTCTTTGATTTCAACGTGTGTGTTTGTAGTTTGCAGACAGAGCACGAGCAGTATAAATGTGAACAAAGCGTTGCCTTGGAAACAGAGAGGAAGACGACCTCTGACCTGTCAGAGCGGCTTGAGGAAGAACGAAGACGGCATGCCGACACACACTCGCTCCTGGAGCAGGTGACACACACACACAGACACAGACACTGACAGTAGGAAAAGAAGAAATATGTTTTTATGATTTGAGTGAACTGACCCTTTAAGTTCTTCTTCTGTGTTTAGGCGGTGAAGAGGCAGTCTGATGCAGAGGAGGCGTTTGTGACCTGTATGAAACAGATCAGAGAAACACTCCGAGAGCACGGAGGCACAGGTAAACACTCATCACACACCCGCTGTTAACAGGAAGTACAGTACAGTTTCAGGAAGTAAAGTGTGTGTGTCTGTGTGTGTCGTCTGCAGGCTGTAGCGCTCCAGTAAAGGATGATGGAAGCTGGAGTCCTTCCGCCAAAGTCCTGCAGTCGCTGAAGACGACACTCTGCACCTACCAGCACAAACTGGAAGAGACACAGAAGCAGGTACACGCGCGCACACACACACACACACACACACGCTTATGATGTGTCATGGAGTGTTTTCGTTATGTATTTATTTGTGTATTTCTTACAAATGTGACACTATGTTTACACTGTTTCACACATTGCCCTCAATCTCTACAGCAGAGGTCGTGACTGTAGGTTTATTAGGATCCACAGCGTCACAAAAGCCACGTTTATAGGAAATATGCCCGGTTGAAATAAAGTGCAATTATCCTTTAAGTCGTGTATGTTTTCCCCTGATAGGTCCAGGATCTGCTGCTCGCGTCAGAGAGGCTGCAGGAGGAGAACCAGACTCTCTGTGAGCTGATGTCAGATCAGAGCAGGCGGGTCGAGGTAAACACAGACCAGAGTTCACTGAGAAATGAGCCGTTTTTAGGACGACTGTTCACTCGCCCTTCTGTCCCCGCCTCCAGGAGTCGCAGCGAGTGGCGGCCAAACTGGAGGAGGAGGTGACTCGTCTCCGCCGGGAGAGCTCTGAGTATTCGACACAGATACGCGCTCTGCAGGGAGAGCTGCAGAAAGAGAGGGAGGAGAGGGAGAGGGAGACGGAAAGAGAGAGGGAGGAGAGGAGAGAAGACGTCCAGAAGATAACTGACACCTACCAGAAGGAGTCAAAGGTGATTATAAGTTCTCAGAAACTGCAGTAATCTGCCAACAATTCCAAAATACTGTAGATGTAGAAAGTAATGTTTTCTAGCCTGAGCTCTGAAGGCACATTTTAGGACGAGGGCGGCTGAAGGTCAAACGATTCGCTTACGTAGGGTTCATCTACTGTACTGTAGATAAAGTCATGGTTAGTCCATATACACGAGTTAGTTGGTGTATTTCTGTCTTTTTTTTTGCTCAACGATTATTTTTTCTTTTATCCATCACCTTTGTTTCTTTCTTCTTTTCTTAAACCACATCTTGCTCACTTCTTTCTTTCTTTGTTTCTTTGTTTCTTCCTTCCTTCCTCCCTGCGTGCTGTTGTACTACAGAGCAGCATAATTTCATAATCCTGGAAACATTTAATTACTCTGTTGATGACGCTGAGTAAATCCTATAAAGCTTCACCACCCGCAGTTTAAAGTTAGAATTAAGTTTATGTGTCACATCGATCACTGTCCTCACAGTCGTAGTAGTAAGATCAATGTGTGTGTTTGTGTTAGGCACGTCTGTCCTTCCTCTACCGTCTGTACCAGCGCCTGCTGGCCGGCTGTGTCTTACTGGATCAGCCCCAGAGCATTTTGGGTGATTTCACGTGGGAGGAGCTGTGTGATGTCATCAGCGAACAGGCTGACCAGCTGACCTCTGACCTTCAGAAGGCCAAGGACAAGGTAAACGTACCGGACACTTTATTCGATATTTGAGATTCTTCTTCTGCAGTTTTCACTGTGTCGTCTACATATCTTTATTAAATTCCTAAAGGAATAGTTCAGGATTTTAACAAGCTGGTTTAACACAAAATCAAGATGCATAAATACAGATTTAAATATTTCTTGGTTGTTAAAATTGTTCCTGCTTTTGACAGCACTGATGAACGTTTTCACGCAGGATGTGACTACACTGTAAGAAATGATGGTCGCTGCGCACTGCTCTCGTTCTGTCCAATAAATGCACTTCAAAGTCTACAAAAGGCACAAGTGAAACTTCAGCAGTCCCCCTAAGCTAAATGGAGCCAATGTCTTTCAAAATTAAAGTGTATTTATGACAAATTTCACTCTTTTGTTGAGAGAAAGAGAGAGATTTGCCTTAAATATGCTCTATTTAATAGAAGGAAATTGTTATAATTTTCAACGGCCCATAGAGATGTAGTCAAATGTATTCAAGTGTCACATTTGAGCTTTAAAAACAATTAACTGATTAGTTCCAGATACATTTTTAGTCAGTTGTCTAAACATGGAAAAACAGGGTGGCTAGCCCCGGGGCTAATGACGGCAGATAAAACATTTAAATTAGTGATGTTTGTTGTGTATTTGTAGGAGTTGAAACCAGATACATACAAACAAACTGCGTATAGCTTCTATAAAATGAATTATATTAACTTTAATATTGAATTTGAATATTTATTTCGATGTAACATTCAAACCTTAATATACAGCCCACAGCCTACAGTGTAAATCCATTGTACGAATCAGGCTCTGAAAACACTCACATGCTAATCTGTCCCCGTCCTCACCCTCCTCTGCAGATCGCCCACCTGCAGCGCGTGTGTGAGAAGAAGAGTGTGTGTGTCCGTGAGCTGCAGCGCAGCCAGGAGAGTGTGTTGTCTCGTCTGGAGGCGAGCGTGAGGAGGAGGGAGGAGGCCTGGAGCAATCAGCACACGCACACAGTGACAGAGCTGCAGAACGAGCTGCAGGTAACGCACACACACACACACGTCCCTCAGGTGTTTTTATTTGAAATCTGATCTGCCGTCAGTCGTCTCTCCCTCCAGCGACAGAGACACTCGGAGCTGAATCAGCAGAATGAACTGGAGGTTCGCAGACTTGTGAAGCTAAAGAAAGAAGTTTTCTGTCCCTTTGGTCAACTTCTCCATCAAGTGATGAGATGATAGATACTGACATCATCACTTTGTGTCCAACTTTGTTGTCCCCGAGAGAAAAAATTCCCTTTACAGCAGACGTTTACCATTTAAAGGTACCAGCGTTGTAAGAACTGAGAATAAATTTAGCAATGACTGGATTTATTATTGTGATAATTATATTTACCTCAATAATAATTACATGTGTGTCTGACACTAGCAAATGTATACATTATTTATTATCTGACTTACTATGCATCTGAGAACACAGTACACTGAGCATGTACCAGAACGTTACGCGTGATTATTTCACTGACACCACCACAACAACAACAACCACAACAACAACAACCACAACCACAACCATAACAACAACCGCCACCGCCACCCCCGTATGTCAATGCAGCCGTTGATTATTTTACATAGTGGACTTGTACAGTCTTCCTGTACATCCACACAAAAACAGGAAGAAATACCCAGCATGCAATTGGAGGTGTCTTGGCGGAATAAGCATGTCTTACTCAATGCTGCCACACGGTGGCCAAAATTCATAATAACGTGAAAACATCTGGCAGCACACTTCTGAACTTTGTACCTTTTACCTTTACATTCACAAATTCATTAAAAGGTACTTTAAGAGAAATTTTACCCTAAGTGGGAAATTATATTATTTCACCCGACAATAATAATAATGATAATGATGGTGATGATAACAACAACAATAATAATAATACAAATAATTATAATGATAATAGTCTCTAAATCAAAGCCATCACATTAAAATATTAGCAGACAACTAATCACTTGTGCATACTTTAACAAGCTTTGAGATCTATTATTATCTAAGTGAAAAACTTTGTATCTTATTAAAAATTTACCTCTCGGTTACATGTAGGCTGCAGGAGGGGAGCGTGGCTGGTGTTTGTAGAGTAGAATTCATCACATGCTTTCTTTCTCAGGTGTGTCGTTCTCAGTGCGACTCTCTCCGGGATCACGTTTCCTCTCTGGACCTCCACTGCTCCTCGCTTGCTTCTGACCTCTCCCGCCTCCAGGGCCTCCTCTCTCGAAGTCGCAGGGAGTCTGCCTCCTTCTTTTTAGCCTGCGCCCTGCTGGCCGGGGCGCTGAAACACACCAGTTGTCGTCTGCGAATGCTTTCCGAACAGAAAAAACTCCTGTCCAGGCAGCTAGTGGAGAGGGAGGCACTGGAGGAGGAGGTGAAGAGGTTGGCTGATGCACTGGGAGGTGAAAAAGATGAGACCGAGGAAGAGGAGGAGAGAGGAAGGAGGGCAGTGAGGCGGTGGAGGAGGAGTGTGTGTGTGGTGTTGGCGGTGAGGAGGTGGTGTGCTCTGGCTCAAAAGACAGCAGTGTTGTTTCGGCTGGAGAGAGGAGGTGGTAGTTTCTCCGTCTGTGTGTGTGGAGAGTTGACTACGGCAACACAGAAGGGACAAGACATATCGAGTACAGGTACAGTAGATCCAGTTGGACTCATAGATGAACTGATTAGAGTACGAGTCTGGACAGACATGCATGGAAACTGTCTTCTTACTTATGAATTAAATTAATTAAGGAAATCATTGGCACATTAATCCATAATGCTAATAATTGGTATTTACCACACTACAAGCTATCTCACTTATCACAACTAGTGGTTTATGGCAACTTAAGTGAGCTGAAAATAAAACTGGGCTTCTCAAAAGCTGCATCAGATTGCTATGTTGTAAGTTAAGATAAGACTTCAATAATCCCCAAGGAGGAAATTAACTTGGAAATTAACTAATCGTCCACTTTGTTGTTGAATAGTTTCACATTTTGATCGACTGATTAATAATTTCTGCTCCTGTGAAACAAGAGCCTGAACACAAAACTGTATTAAATGATTTGATTCTAATCCAGAAACAATTTGACAATAACATTAAATTATGTCATTTTCAGACAGGATATCTCAGAAATTCACTAGTTTCAGCTGCTCAGATGTGAAATGTTTTGCTTTTTCATGACTTATTAATACAGTAAACCAAATATCTTTGGTTTTCCTCAGAACAAACCTAAACATTTGATGATATTACTTTTGTCTTCAGGAAACTGTGCCATGTGCATGTTTCACTGTTTTCTGATGCTCATTCACCAGATGACCAGCAGATTAACTGAGCCCTCATTACTGCTGTAAGAGCGTGTTGTTACCAAAGCTAACAGGTTTATCATGCGCATGGTGGCTGTTTTACAACATCTCAAACTCAACTTCACACTGTAAGCTGGAGTTATTTGCAGTTAGTTAAACGTGTAGCCAAACAAGATTCTCTGTCTTATTAACAGTTTGTACTGCACCTAAACAGAAAACCATGGATTATGACTGAATAGCACTTTCAGGATCCAGTAAGATTCAAGTGTTTGTCTTAGTTATGTATTGACATTATTTTATTTCATTAAAAGCATCTGTAGTAAATTATGAACTGAACTCGGCTGTTTTCATTATACTTCTTCTTATTATTTGTGTGTTAGGTAAAGACGAAGGTCGTGAAGAGGCGTGTGTTCGCTGGCTTCTCTCTAAATGTCTCTCCTCCACTATACTGTCTTCCATGGCTGACCTGCAGGGGGCGCTAGCACGCACAGGTAAAGAAACTCTCATATTAATACATACATTCAGGCAGTATTTACAGGTATTAAAGTGCCCTTGTTTTCCAGTAACACTGCAGTGTGTGAGTATTTGGACCCAAAACGTCAGCTTCCATCATGGAAGTTTCTCTTTCTGCCTCTTTTTTTAGGCTCCTCCCCTCCAAACGTGATGTCAGTGGCTCGTTCTGGTTTGTCCCGCCTCCTGGACCACCTTCTCGACCAAGATAAAGTCCCCCTAACGTCCTGCAGAGTGAACGAGAACACGCTGAGTGGTCGACTGAGGCCGTTACAGCCCGATGTGAAGGTCACTAGATACAGCTGACACTTCATCCTTTGTGGTTGTGACTACTAATGTTCAAGCAGACACTGAAATTGTGAAGTTTAATTTCAAAGCAAGACACATAAAAATACATTTTACAGTACATACATATTCACAAAGAATATTTTAATATTCTTGTGAAAATAAATTAATAATTCATTATTTAAAGACAGAATATGGACAGAATTATTCTAATGGGATGATATATTTTTGGTAAATTATTATTGACATGAATAAATAAAAGAATAATCTTTATGCTGACAATTATGCCCTTTTTTATATGTTGCTTAAGTCTGAATTCACCATTTAAACGTTCACTAGCGCCCTTAATGTCTGTTTAATGGCACAAAACAACTCTCTCAACTAAAATTCTTGCTGAATTCATGATAGTGGAAGATGAATTAATTAACAGTGTTTTTTTGTTTTGTTTTGGCGATTTTGTTGAAATTCTTCTTGAACAATATTTGCTAAATTCGGATGAAAACCCAGCTACATATTGTAGTGAGTTTCTGTTCATCTGCTGATGTTGTCTCTGTGTGATCTCCCATCAGACGCTGGTCTCCACCCTCCAGCAGCACTTCTTGCTCTTCAGCCAAAGACTGCACTCGGCTGAGGTGGAGCGGCGGCGTCTGAGGCTGGAGGTGGCAACTCTGAAAAAAGGACTGAGGCAGGAGAGAGAGGACACCTGCACGATGGTGAGATTAAAAAATACCATCATGCACATCTTTTACCAAGAAGCAGGTTAACCTAGTCTGGCTTTCTCTGGGTTATCAGACTTCACTTAACCTAATACTGGGCATCCTGGATAACTTAGACCAGCTTTGTGGTACCAGAAAACCCAGAGTTAGCTGGACGAAGCTGTATTGTACATGTGCCAAACACATTTACCCACTGTATGTTTACTGTGTGTATCTATGTTTGTGTTTGTGCAGGTCCCAGCTGAGCGGTTCCACAGTGTGTGTGAGGAGCTCCATCAGGCTCTGAACAGAGAGCAGGAGGCTCAGGCGCTGATCCAGGAACAGACCAACCGGCTGCGAACACTGCAGCTGCGAGTCGACGCACACGCCTCTGAGGAGACCAACACACAGCGCACACTGACCCACACTGCACAGGTGCATACACACATACTCAGATTATGTAGGAAAAATAAAAGAAAATTAAAATGGAAAATAAATATATTGGCAAAGTATTAGTGCTAAGTCCTGCTTTTACTCATACAAATATATTTTGACAGTAGTTTGTTTTTTACAGAACTTAACAATTGTATATTTGGTAATGGTTCATCAAACAAAACTAAGTTACACTAACAATATATTAAATTTGTACATTATTTATTGACAAGCTCGCGGAGAACTGTCGCCACCTCTGCAGGTTTTTAGACTCTTTTAGCTTGTAGTTTTAGTTTTGGGGCATGTTTCCTGCACAGTTCAGTACTGGCAGACATCAGCTTGTGGTGAACATCCAGTGGTTGATGTTACCCTCAGGAGTTTGTAGAGACCAAAACCAGAGCTAAAAGAGAGGAAATATTGTATATTATTTTATTATTATTATTTTATACCACCTATTTTTTATATACTATTCAGCAGGTCTGTTATATTAATTCAGAATATTCAGGAAAGTAAAAGAAGAGTCACAATGTTTAAGGCTAGTTTGATAAATCAGCAGTGACGCAGCTCTTTGTTTCTCTCCAGGCTCTGTCAGAGGCTCGACGGGAGGTGAGTCGGAAGGAGCGGTCACTGAGGATTCTGGGTAAACACCTGTCGGGGGTTCAGAAAGAGAGGAAGCAGCTGGAGGAGAGACTGAAGCGAGCCGAGGACGAACTCAGGGAGGCCTCCAGGTAACACAGACACAGTATTTTCTCAAAAACAGAATACTTTTTAGTGATGTTGGTCCCTGAAAGTCTCATTATCAACAGACTGTAAATGCATATTAATGCTGAAGTTACAAACAACCCATAATGCAACACTCCCTCTGTAGAAGACGCTGTTACAATCGCTCCATTCAAACAACAAAATCTGCTGTTGTGACCAAGTAATAGTCTTGTCCTTGAATAGAAGTTCAAGGACAAGAAGAACATATTGTGTCAGCATTTGTGTCTCCACGTTGATTTAACCTGCAGTGATTTATTTTTTCCTCTCTCTCTTAGACGTAAGGATTCTCTGATCAGCTACATGAAGGCTGTGGAGACGAGCTACAAGGAGGTGAGCAGCACGCGTTAAAAACACACGTGTAAACAATCACATAGTTTGAACGTCTGGTAACACTCTGTGGTCTTCAGGTCAGAGATGGTCTCGCCCAATCAGAGCGCTCGCTGTTAGCTCAGCCCCACCCCCTGTTGTTACCCAGGCAGCAGCTGGAGTTGAGAGGAGCAGAGAGCATCATGGGAACTCCAGAGGCGGCAGCGTGCCAGGTTTTTATTTCTTTCTTTTTTCATCCTCCTCTCCTTCGCTCTTCTTCCTCTCCCTCAGTTCATCCCCTCATCCTGCTCTCCTCCTCCACAGAGTCTCCTCTCCGTCGTCTCTCAGCTCTTTCACGCCTGCAGCTCCAAGATCGACTGGTTGGAGCAGGAGGTCTCCGCCCACCGCAGTCATGTGACCGCGCTGCGCGGCGAGCTGCAGGACGCCTGTCTCCGTGACAACCTGGCCTTTGTCCCCGTAAGACCCGCCCTCATTTTCTGTCTCGCGTGCTGGAACAATTAGTTGAGCAGGACAAAATTAATCAATAATAAATAATAAAACGAGGACGTTTGGGTCAAATAAATACAGCTGAAAGAATTTAGCTCTGTGCTGATTGTGTAAGAATAAATATGCCTACGTCTCTCTACGTCCTTGTTCCAGGTGGAGTTTGCTGACATGAAGACACCTCCCTCTGCTGCCTCCTCTGATTTGTCCGATGGACCAATAGTCAGTTTAAACACAGCCGCCTCCAACCCCCCCACGGTTAAAAAGAAGACAAAACCCACGAAGAAGAACAAAGTAGGGAGGAGGTAACGGGACAGAAGCTTCCTGTTGTAGTTTTACCTGTTTACATGTAGCATGAACTCAGTCTGCAGAGAGCAGCTTCAAGATGTGGAAACTCCTGTAGTTTTAGTTTTGGAAAGTCATGGAAAAGTCACGGAAGCTTCTTAACTTGAAATGTGTGAACGTCCAGACAATCAAAACTTTATGTATATGTGTTATAATGTGTAGAAAACGAAGTGCAGAGAGTTTCGATTACATTTGTATTTGTGATCTTTTTTTTTTTGTCTCTTTCACCACACACTCAGAGACACACGCACACACAGCTGGTTGGTGGCAGACGACTGAAGGCCATATGGTCGCCTGCTATGACAAATACTGTGACAGATCAGCAGCTGGTTGTTGTGTGAGTTGGTGTCATCTCGGACTGAGTCAGTGTCTGAATAATTTATAGTAAAAATTAAAGAGACGTGTCCAAAATCTTGACTTGAATCTAGTTTGGTTCTCGTAACTTTTGTTTCACGTCACCTCTTGTCTGTATATTTTAACTGTAAACTTTTTTTTCTTGCTTTAATAACATAGATGCGAACTCACCTACACTCTGCTCAGCATCAGTTTCATACAGACATGAATTAAACCAAAATATTTGTTGTTGGAAAACATGTAAATTCATCCATATCATCACTGTGTATGTAATCTTCCCTCCTCTTGATTGTGGCTCTCCTGGAGTCCGTTCACTGTAAATTGTAGGACATAATATACACACAAGTCTCCAGACATCTCACTTCTCCTGGAACTTCCTGGAGTCTCCTGCATGTTGACAGCAAATCATATACAGTATCCTGGAAATTCTTTAGGCAAGAGAGAGACGTAATATGCTGATTCTTCTTTTTCCATGTAAAGTAAATCTAACACGTCTTTTGTGCTTTACATTAAACAACAAAACACTTTGTGTGCGTTGAAGGTGTAGTAGGAGAAGTGACTCCTGTTCAGGTTCAGATCAAGTTCAGATCTTAGTGCAGGAGTGTGGAGCTAAAGATGCTGGAAATGTTGAAATGCAGAAGAACAAAGTCAGAAAGTTTTCAACCAGAAGAAGAAAATATGACAAATATTTTACTACTGCTGCATCAGCAAGATGAGTGTGTGTGTGTGTGTGTGTGTGTGTGTGTGTGTGTGTGTGTGTGTGAGCATGCACCCCTCAGGCAGCCTCTCTTTTCCTCTGTGGATTTCTATTGTGTAAATGTAAAATGCATCACACACACACACACAGAGTTGTGCTGACTCAGTCAAACAGGAATCTCCTTTTCCTCTGGAGATGCTTTTTTTTTGCTGCTCAGTCTGTTGTATCTTTTTCTCCATCCACACTAGAAAACTACACTTTCTCCCATATTGTAAAGGCAAATTCGACTTCTCTGTCAGACACGTGAAAACGACACCTTATTGTTTAGAATTACAGTAAGGATTTGGACATGCATGTCTTTGGACGGTGGGAGGAAGCCAGGAAGGAAGCCACCGTGCCGCCCAACACAATGGGTTTGTTCGAGATTACCTTCAATTATAGTGGCTCAAAAATATTTGGACAAACTATATAATATATATAAATTATATGATCATAAATTGTCAGTTTTAAGACGTGGCTGCAAATATTCCAGTCAGCGTCACCTGCATTTGACAAAATACACTCACTGGCCACTTTATTAGGTATACCAGCACACACACACAGTCTAATGCAGTCCAATACAGCAGCTCTACCATGAATTCTACTTTTATGAAGTTATAATTTCTCATTTTTTGTTGAAGCTGTCAGAAAGGTGATAATTCTATTCTAAATGCATTTTTGGTGCCTCTCTGCCTGTTTATTTGCCATGGTCATTTGAGTGATTGCTCGTCAAAAAAGTAAGTTGTGATTTCTTTATACTGGCCTACTTCAGTCTTTGTATTGGAATGCACCTTAGTGGTGTCATTTTTTGGTAGAGTTTCCCTGAAGCGATGTCGGGGGGGATTCCTTGAGATCAGATTAATGCACCTGGACTTGATGACTGGTTTGCTGGCAGAGGCATTTGTGCTTCTGATGTTTTCTTTGTTTTCTGGTTGTGCCAGTTTGTGTATTTGGCTGGGGAGTAAATATTAACATGCTGATTTAGAATTGTATATTTGGAGCTTGTGTTTGTTGTCTCCTCTGAGGTACAGCAATGTTACTCCTCTGAGTTTTGTTAAGGTTGTTGATTTTGTACTGGTGAAAGTGGTAAGTTGCAGTTTTCTCTGGAGTTTTCTTCATGGTACCTGGAGGATTGTCAGTGAACTGATTATTTTTCTTTTTTTGATTTTCAGTGCATGCGTACCCGCCACAATTTACCTCATGAAGACTAGAGATGAAGTTAGTTCGGTGCTTGATTAGGCAGTTCGTAGAGATGCTCCTTGTCATTTCTAGCATCTCGCGTGCTGATACTGTGACAATTTGTGTCCAAAAAGTAAATCAGAATGGCTCGTATTAATATTTTGGCAACTCCAACAAAACCATCACTCATCTGTCTCAATAATGTCTCATATCTTTAGCATTTAGTAGCCAAAACATCATTAAAAGTAAAGTAATTTTTCATTAAACAAAATCTCATTTATGTATTTACTGTTGTTTTATATTAACCCAACAACTTAATTCCATTCCAGGATGATGTGGTTTGGAGACAAATTTTATCTGTTTGTAGCAGGAAAGTTTTTAAACTCACTAGTGTTGATGAAACACAGTTTGACAGTAGCTGGTGTGGCTGCTGGGAGCAATTAACGCTCTTTTCTTCATCTGTTGACTCTTATGTCATTTGTTTTCAATGGTGTGGCTAGCTTAGCTTAGCATCAGAGACCGGACAGCTGACTCTGGTGTTTCCATTCAGTGCCCTGACAGGCGCTTACACACACTGAAGTGGCAGGTTTATTCAACAGGAGACGTCCAGTGTTTGCGGTCAGAGTTTGTCCCGCTCTCAAACGACAGATTAAGTTTAATTCCTGATGAAGCAGCAGCTTTTCTTACAGACACCCAGATTCTCTATCCTGCAGGAAAGTGACAAATCTGAAGCAGGCTGAGAAATGATGAATGCCCTCTGAGGATGAAACATGTAATCCCAAAACAAAGAGCCAGTCCAGCACCCAGCGACGCCACAGGATCACTGACTTCTACTGCATCTGCATTTCAAAGTGACCAGCAGCCGAACAGCGACATAAAGACTTCACGAAGGGAAGAATGATGCTGGTTTTAGCTTACTGTGTCACTGAGTCAGTCGTGCTGAAGGTTCTCTGCTGTTTGAGGAGCAGAGAACCTAGAGATCATAGAGAATTTGAGCTCCCTGGTGTTAAGTTTGTTTGTATCACTCCTGATACCAACAAGAGTGTTGCTGCTGACAACAGACCGGGCAAAGATCCACGGCATCTTGCTGCACACATTACAGCTTCTTCAAGAAGGAGCGACTGCGGTTCAGTTGGTAGGGCAGTCATCTCCGAACCCTAGGGTTGGTGGTTCGGCTCCTGGTTCTCCCCAATTCCTGGTTATATGTTAAAATCACTGAACCACCAACCCTTGGTGTTTTAACTGTGGCTTCATGTCCACAACAATTTCCTCAAGGGGATTACAAAATATTATGAAGAAGTAGAGTCTGCTCTGTCCCTTCCTGTAGACTCCATATTGTATTTCCATCCAGTCTGTTGTTGAGATGGATGCCAACGTAGTTTTGTCCCTTCACCATCTCTTCAAGAATGGATATGGGATTAACTTGATTCTGATCTTCTTGAAGTCCACAACCACCTCTTTGGCCACATTTAAGAGAAGGTGACTCTTACACTGCCTCCTGTCCATCTCTGACTTGCCCCACATCTGCAGGGTTGTCTTAAAACCTGTGGCAGGACTCAAGAGTTGTACTGACAATCACGGATGGACAGGCTGAAGAGTAAAGGTGAAAGGACAGTCCTTTAGCGCTGGTGCTACTGACCACCGGTTCAAACACATCGCTGCAGCCACACAAAATGTGGTCTGTCTGTCAGTAGTCAGTAATCTAGGAGGTTCTGGAGGAGTCTGCCTGCATCTACCCAGCAGGTGGCAGATAGATGATGGTATCAAGTCTGAGGGTGAAAGGCAAATTACAGTTCATCTGAGTTCTGAGAAGGACTAGGACAAAAATATGTTTGTTCTATGAAAAATTTTTTTTATTTTGGACTAATTTAGTAATTTTGGTTCAGTATTTTGTCTTGACTGCAGCTATGAAGCATTCTTAGTATACTGTAATAGGAGTTCTCAGTTGCATGACACACCATTATTGACAACATAGCCAAGACCATGGCTCAGGGATCAGCAACCACTGGCCTACAATTTGAATGTCAGTTTTAGCTTTCGGACAAATGTAGGGAAGTAAAAAGTTCAGTATTTTCCACAGAGAAAAACGAGAATCTCATCCAATGCTGACAAATGTCAGAAAACACAACTTAATCTCTTGTTATCCTTTCAAACACACCAACAGCTGGTTTCAGTCCATAACGCGAGGGACTTTAATCCCCCCGCTCTCTCCTAAAACCGTAACAGGATTATAAATTTTAAGCAGGCGTCCTTTCATTGATTATCAGAGCTCTACAGAGTGGTGGACACAGGCTGAAACTTCCATCATTGCAAGAATGATGATAGAAAAACCAGATTTTTAAGTTGAAAACTTCTGTTCATTAAAAAAAAGTAAAATACGATTAAAAGCTGGAACATCAAAAGACAACAAATGTACAAAAAGAATGAATTAAAAAGTGTCAGTGTCCTGTTTTTGTTTGAAACCCCCTTATGAATATTCACAGTGTTTTTTGTGTGTTTTTTTTTCAAAAATTTTATGTTTCATCTCGCTGAGTCCTTGTTCCTCCCTTCCTGCCTGCTGTCCTACTTGCACCCGCGACAACACACACATTTAAACACACACTTAAAACTCACACTTTCCCCAACAGTGACGGCATCGGTGCCAAGTTGGACTCGCTACAAAGAGAAATCCTCACACTCTCAGTTGGTGTAATGACACAGATATAAAGGAGGGTGGGATCTCACTCATCCACTCAGAGGGGTGGGATAAGGGACTGGAAAGCAGGAGGATATGAAGAGTGGGGGAGTAGAAAGAGAGGACACACAGATAGTCAAACCATATGTGAAGGGACACACACTAAAGAGCTTTAAAATGTCCTGTTAAATACATAATATTCACCACACACACAGACAGTCTTTAGTGTCATGTAAAATTCACCTCCAGATCCTCTGGAGCCGACGTTTGTGGTGACAAATGACAGAAAAGTGACAGACGGGAGGGGAACGTTTTCTGTCAGCTGAACAAGATGGGGAGCTTATTTTTTAAAGGATTGTGCTGTTATTTTAGGTAATTAAATAAAAAATATAAATACCTGACAGATCCAGTAAACACAAAGAACAAATGGACTTGTATTGTACAAGAGGACAGTTTCATTCTGTGTCTATCATGAGATTTTGCACCTTTTGTGTCGTTTTGTTTCTGAAATATTTTGCAGGTAAAGACCATGGGCCCCTGAAACCCATTTAGAAATCCATCCATGCTTGGATGTTTCACTTAACTATTTACAGAATTATGTAGAAAACCCAACAATCCCGTTTGAGCAAAGCACTAGGTGACAGTGGAGAGGAAAAACTCTTTACAGGAGAAACCTCAAACAGAACCAGACTTGGTGGGCGGTCATCTGCCTCGACAGGTTGGGGTGAGTGGAAAAAGGAGAGAGAAAAGGAGAGCAACAAAAGAAAAACAACTTGTCCAGTTCAGTTTACCACAGTTGGGAAAATTAAAGTAAAGTGGATGCACCTGACTACAATGTTGAGCCACAACAAGAGGCTGCAATGATGATGTCCAATGTCTCAAGCATTGATGGTTTTCGCTTTTCTTTGACTTTATCGTTTTTTGGTGTCGAACATCTATTGTGACCTCGTTTAGTAAGTTTAGAGAAGACTGATCCACAAATACAGGACCAGGACACACACACACATACACTCAGGACAGCAAGAAGGTGGTGCTGCTGCTGCATTTCAAATACGATGCCTGAGAGGTTTTGGTACAGTAAGTGTGTCAACGAACGGCGGTGATCACACACACAAGCACTGTTATCGTCTGATATTCTAATTAGTACGACATCAAAACAGGAAAGAGGTCCACCGGGTCCCAGCAGACACACAGCCTGTCCAACAGCCCTACCTTCGCTCTGTGTGTGTGGTTGTGAATCTGTCAGATCAACAATATAAGAAACTTTTCAGGTCATTTCAGCTCCAGGGAAGAAAAACTGTGAAGTCGTGTTTTCTTCCAGGTTTCAGTCTCTTTCTTTCTGACAGGAGCTTTTGATGTGAAGTCCTTTATTTAGGGAGCAAAATGTGTCAGATGCATTTTTCACTGATGTTTTGGATAGCATAATGTCAGCATTAAGGAATTTTGACTTTGAACCATTGTCATGAATATATTTTGGCATGTATAGATTATTGAATGGGCCCACTGGACTCTGGACCCTGAAGCCCAGGTCTCCGGGGGCTACACAAAAGATTACCAAAGATCCAAAATGACTTCAGACATGCTAGCAGGGCTAGTTAGGCCGCAGTAGGTAGGGCAGTTGGCAATGACAGTTGTCTGTGAACCTTAAGGTTGATGGTTCACTTCCTGGTGAACAATCATTTCTGGCCACATGTCGAAGTCTCCCTGGACAAGACACTGAACCCTGAACCCTTGGTACCTAAGGGGGCAGCCTGTCCACAAAGAATTCCCCCAAGGGGATCAAAAAAGTATCAGTTAAAAAATTATTAGGACGAAGTGATGCGAAACAGATAAAAACACCACAAAAGCAAAGTGACAAAGAGAAGCAAAATCACTATAATGTGAAGCTAAATGGCTATAGAGATATACTAGACAATAAACAATGACAAAGGAATGCAAAATGAACTTGGAGAAGATTTGTTGGATATTATAACTCATTTAACCTTGTGTTGTTTTTTTATCTTCATGTGTGCATGTGGCCAGATGCCCTACTGTCACCCTGATTCAATCTGACCCTCAGGGGGGAAACGGTTCCCCCAGAGGGAAGCTGATTCCCGGGGGGCCCAGAGGCTGATGGACACACCAAGGACAAGTATTAGTCAGAATCAGCAGCTCTGAGAACAACCAGTGTTTACAGTGATGATCTGTTGAGAGAAACCACAAAACAAGACAGGAAAGACAATACTGAATATGTGTATTGTAAGTACATTTACTCACATTTACAATTTTGAAGTACTTTTTGTCTACTTCATATTTCTACTCAACTACATTTCAGAGAGACCGACTGAACCAGTTATTGTCGTCCCTTGACAAAATATCAGTGTTCAGTTGTCAGTTTCTCCAAAAGGAGACCTCCCTGTCCTCTGACAGATTCATTTAAACAACAATTACAACACTTTTGTAGTAGTTAGCTCCTAGAATCGGTTTATGAATTAAACTTAACTAGGCCTATACATTTTACATTTCTGCAGAAACCTTATTTCTGAGGCACACGTGGAACAAATAATAGTGTTTCAAATATTTAGTTTTTTTGTCAGTAACCCAGTTGGATTAACGCCCAGAGGAATCCGTCTAATGAAGTACTGGGACTTTTGTATTTTAAGTTTATTTTACAGCTGTCACTTAAGTAAAGAATTGGATGTGGTACTTCTAGCTGGAGTGGAGTACTTTTTTAGGCCAGTACTTGAACTTTTTCTTATGTATTCAGTTGTATACTTCTGCCACCTCTGCCAATGACAATGATAATGATATGAATGTGTGTATGAACTTTATTTCTAAGAAATTACTTTGAAAAAACCTTCACATTCATTAATTTCTTCTATTCAGAAATCGACCCTTTAGCAATAAAAAAGCGAATGCTGGGGGCCACACGCCATAAAATTACATTTTGGAAAAAGAGAAAACTGTGAACTTATTTCACATTTGTGCTGCAAACTGCAACCACACTTTCACTATTATGTGTAAACATAAGTTAGTTTTAATCACTTTTGACACATGTTTAATCCATAATAATGTATACTCTTTTATTAGTTAATTTTACTATGGTACAGTATTTGAGTAAATGTACTTTGTTACTACCACTGCAGGCGGGGACAAAAAAAAATGATAGAAGAAGGAAGAAGGAAGATACAGCATACAGCTCAACCTACAGCATTAAAGCATCAGTCCTCATCCAATCACATCTGTTCAGTGCAGTCAGGGGGAGGAGGCGAAGCATGAAGCCCTGAAAAGAAAAATGTATATATGCAGTATATATAAGAGAGAGAGAGAAAGAGAGAGATGAGTTTAAGAGTCCAGAGATGGGAAGAAAAAAGCTCAGAGAATGATTTTCTGAAGAGCTGACAAAGAGAAGAAAGTTGTGCAAGATAACAAAACGTCACGAAAACAAGAAGATGAAGGTAGAAGAAAAAGAAAAATACAATCAGGAAGGAAGAAGAAAGTTGCTGGGAAGTGAAAGACGAAAGGATAAAGTGAAAGCAAATTAACCGAGAAGACAAAGAAAAGAAAAGGCTGTTTTTTTCCATCACTGAGGAAATTTAACAAGGTCAGTGAGTTTTTATATCAATAACATATTTTGATCTGTTCAGTTAAAAATCGTTAGACCTATATGTCAATATTCTTTATGTAAATTCTTCAGCATGTGTGCAAGCATTTTATTGTAATATACAAGTTGTTAAATTCAGGTTAATCATTTTATATTTTTATTTCACTCATTCATCATCAAACAAAAAATGCTTGTTTAAACTTTAGATTAGAAATATAATTTTAAAAAATATGATACAAAACTCATTCATTGAAAATGGCATTTAAATATAAAAAATAAAAACTTACAAATTAATATAAAAATATGAATGCATATAATGTAAAAATGTAGTTGATATATTTTATTTAATGAATGATTAAATATCTGAAAGTGAGTGATTATCTGCAAGACAACTAAATTAAAATGAAAATTAAAAAAAATATATATATATTTTTTTAAGTTAAATTGTGTAGTAGTTGCTTTTGTTTCCTGACATCACTTTATTTTTTAACTGGAACATTCAAACTAATGCAGCTACAAACATAATTGGAATACTTTAATGTAATAGTACATTTGAATGAGTTGATATATCATATATCACGTATCGTTTTTCTTATGTTCTAATCATTTATAACATTAACAGTAAATTATATCCTTTGTTTTGTATTTATAAGTCTATAAAGAGAAAATCACAAAATAATCATCATTATAAGGATTTCTAACAATGTTAAATGCTGTAAAAAAAAATTTTGGTACTTACTTATTTTGAATTACAAAAACTACAACAGCAAAAGTAATTTTTTCTCTCTTCTCAATGTAAAATATTTTTATTTGTTTTGTTTTCAAGTGTTGCAGATTATCACAAAGTTTTACCACAAAGCTCAAAGTCATCGGCTAAACTGTTTAACTGTCCAATCAGAATGAGTTTCAGTTTTATTTGACCAATCAGGAGGCTGAAAATCTGAACTGATGTTTCTGTTTAGATTACAGGACTGAAAGGAGACAGGAGGAAGATGACTCCAGACATCGAGGAGGTATCGAAAAATAAAAAAAAACAAGACCTTCTGTGTTCATTGACCATCTGTGATATTTTCATGTAAACCTGAAAATAATCAGAAAGTTTAAGGATTAAGAAACGAAACGAAACGAAAAGAAAAAGTTCAAACATGTAAAATGAAAAATTAATATTTTAGATTCTGCAACTTTTAAAGGTCAGAAATTAAATTTAAGAAAATGTGTGGCACTGACCATGTTAAAGTCACAGTAAGCGCACATTCAGATACACTCATGAATTTGATTACCCATCAGAGGCTTGTCCAAATAAATCAACTTGCAGCCACTGTTGACTTCAGAACTAAGTGAAAGTGTTAGAAGTCAAATTGTTATTCAGCAAAGAGGAACTTTCACAATGTCAAAACATGCCTCATCTAAAGATTTCTTTGGGGGCAATGCATGGACTAACACGCTCTGTGGGAACTGCATCAGTTTTATGCAAAGTACAATCAGGCACCAAAAGGGATCAGATCTTTATAAGAAGATTGATATATAAAAATCAAGTTTAGAGACATTTAACAAATTCTTTATCTGTGACGAGGCTGCTTTTTCATCTCTCAGTGATCAAGATTTGATTTACTGAGCTTCTGATTTGTGTGCTGTCCCATTTAGCAGTCCATCAGGTGTACGATGTCCAGCTGCAGCTGTGTGTGTTTCAAACCGGTGAACACCCAACTCAGATCATGTGACCGCTGCGGACACGGCTGGGTGGTGCATGGTAAGACTCACATGTCAAATTAGGACATTTCACTAAGTTCTAATTATTCAGTTGTTCAACTTACAGGATTGGTGTCCTCACAGGATTATATATGTATTTAGAACAAGTTTGTATCCCCAGAATACACGTGTCCACCATAGGACCTAGTTTTTCAATTCCATTTCTTTATGGATAAAGTAAAGGAATTAACTGAGAGGACAACAGAAAGTTGTCTTTTCCTTATTCTTAGAAACCAAGTCAAGAGAAATACGTTCAAAAGTTAAAACAATGAAAAAAACTAATGTAAGTATATGAATTATCAGGAAGAGATTAATACCTTCAGTCGTCTGTAGTGTACTCAATACTTTTGAGTATTCAAAAAATAATGTCTTTTCCATTGTCCTTATAAATGATTGTGCACTTGTGCATGTAGTGCAGAAAATGGTTCAGTTATAATGTGAAATTATCTTTAACAAAAAAGCCTATTTTAAAGTTGGATTAGAAATGTGATAGAAATGTCTAATCAGATTATCTCCAATAAACACTGTGTGTTGGAGGACAGGCAGTATTCAAACTAACACAGTCACTGGTGGTTGAGTGTGTACAGTATTTAAAACAGAAGTTGTTTGTGTAAAAGTGAAAGCCAAACTTTTACTAGAGCCTCAACTACAAGGAACCTTTGACAAAGCACTGCCAGATTTGCAAAGATTTTAAGCAGTGGCGGCTCGTCAATAGAGGGCGCTGGGGCGCCACCCCACCTGTCTCACATGAAGAAGAAGAAGAAGAAGATAGGAGTCACATAAAATAATTTTAGAAAAACATGAAATTTTAAATAAACGATCTATACATTATACAGTCCATGAGTACTGTGTTTAATCTGCATTCAAGTGTAGTTTAAAAATGTTCTCTCACTCGTTTACCGAGACTAAACGGTCGTGTGACGTATTTCCTGTTTGGGGAGCAAAAATCTTTACCATAGACCTACGCTATAACTGGTGCATGCGCAGTGGAACCCACTCCAATACAAAGTAAAGGAGAACCTTGGGGCGCAAAATTTTGCTCCCAAAGCCCGCCCACAAGACTGACGTCACAGCTCCAGACCCGGAAATTCACCGCAGCGCTTGGTTTATGTTTACAGTCAGTCCGAGGAGCAATTTTTTGTCATGGAGAAATCAAATTCAGTTGCTAAAAACTGAACCGTTCCACAGAAGAACCCCACAGGGCAGCCGGACATCAAAATCAAACAACTAACACAAGACAGAGGGAGAAATTACACTCTGTCTTTATCCAGAAACTGGTATGAGAAGAAGTCCTGGCTAACTGTCTGTCCTGAGACCGGAGCTTTGTTTTGTTTCCCTGCCTCCTCTGTCAGCTGTCAGGAACTGAACTAGCCTGGATTCAGACAGGTATTACAGATTTAATAAATTTTTTCTGCAAAAGTGAGAAAACATGAACAGACCAAGAGCGTACGTCTTACAATGTTTGGCAATGTGAATATCACTACGCAGCTTAATGAAAGCTACAGGATAGCACATAATGAGATCACATAATGAGGAGTAGGACAAGAACCGACACATTTTGTCTAAGATAATAGACTGCATTAAATTCTGTGGTGTATTTGAGCTAGCATTGCCTGGTCATAATGAAAGTGAACACTCAGAAAATCCTGGCATTTTCATGGTGCTGGTGGACTTTGTTGGATCCCTGGATGCAGCAGTACTTGAACATCTGCAGACTGTTACTGGTGACATCGAAGACAGTGCAGAATGAGCTACTTGACTGCATGTGTCAGTTAAAGTAGAGACGGGAAAAATTTACTTACAAATAGTAAAGATCGCATCTGAAAACTGACTTGCAAAACTGCGCCCCCCCCCACCAGCTGCCACTGATTTTAAGTATTCACAACAAGTCACAAAACCACACAATTCATTCATTAATTTAACTGCTAACTGTGATTTAACTGCAGTTGTAATTTTCTATAAAACTGAAATTGGGCCATGAAGTCGTAAAGGACTTGACAACAATACACAGTTGGACATTTCCCACCTACTGACACACATACACTAACACACTACAGATGTCTGCAGTCACTACGATGGCATTAAATCAGGCGTCGCTGTCATCACATCACCGAGAACATCTGGAGAGAGCATCTGCACACGTACACACACCTGTCTATTTGTGTTGTGTTTTCTACACATCTCTTGCTCTGACAAACAGATCTCACATCCATTTTATGACTGTTGAACTTGTCAATAAAAACGTATATTTTTAAAATTGATTTGATTGTTTACATTTGTTTTATATTGTCATTAGAAAATGTAAAAAAATTTAACTTCTACTGCATAATTTTTTTTATAAAACTGAAGCAAGTATTCAAAGTATGAGGTAGTCATTCACATTAGTGCTTAAACATATAGTTTGGCATCTTTAACAACATCATGTTCTCTCGTTTACTTCCTCGCCAGCCTTGGAAAAGCTCCAGGCCCGACCTCCCTCCAGCTGTGGCCCAGTGGAAGTGGCTCTTCCTGGGTTGGTGTTCGACCTGAGCTCCCTGATACTGTACAGAGCGCAGGCCATTCCTGTTCGGCTGAAGATACTGTTGGACCGTCTCTACAGTGTCCTAACGCCGGAGCAGGTACACCTAGCCATCTGGTAGGAATGTAGCAGCACAATGCATTAAACTTAACATGTAAGTGTGTACTTCTTCTTGTTTTCAGGTCACCCACATATTGCACACACTGGGCTGGAGTTTGGGAGATTATATTAGAGGATACATGCTGCAGGTAAATGCAGTCACCACTATATCACTGTTGCATAGTGTCTTCAGTGTGCCCATCAGTAACAGCTATAAAAACTTTCGATGTGGTCAAAGAACAGTATAAAACTAGTTTGCGGATATGGAATTTCACTGTGAAATGATGCTCATGGTAGAATAACAGAAAATAAATCTGTGATTTTATTAGACGCCAGAAAACAGGAATTCCTCTGACATATAACATTAAAAGTTACTCCTCAAATAGATGTATGGTGGTAGTTTTCTGTCATGCTTTTGGTTTTACTTAGAACCATCCTCAGGTGCAAACTGAGGTGACAAGGCAACAACCGAAAGCTTGAGAGAAAACTGACATTGTATCTCCTTATTTGGAGCAACAATACTCATATGTGTTGGCCTCCAGTATCTGTGTACTCAAATAATTTCTGTGCCTATGAATGTGCCCATCAGTCCTCCCAAATCTTAGCTTAAACATCTTTCTTTCTCTCCAGTATCCCAGTGGGAAGGTGTTGGACCGCTGGTTGATGGTGACTCAAGAGGAAGAGGGCCTCATTCTCAAACAGTTCCTTCGCTTTGGCGAGACACGCCCCATCGTTGAGTTGATGACACGTCAGTGCTTTGCTGCTGTCAATGACTTCACTGATCCAGACCTAAAACCGGTCCCAAAGAGCTGCCAGTCAAACATCAACACATTCACTGAGCTGAATGGGAAAACTCCAGGAGTTTTTAAGAACACGAAAGGAGATTCATGTTTGGTGGCTGGCATCTGCCATTTTGAGAAAAACAATCCTGCCAATCATAACACTGTTCAACATTTTGAAAGCTGTCCGAGTAGACTGTCTTTGCTTCTACCTGTCAGCTTTCCAGACTCAGCGGTCCACTGTTTGGTTCCATCAACCAAGGTAATTAAATTACGAACTTTCCTTGTTCTGCAACTTGAAAACCTTCTAATAATCCCTACACAGCCCAACTATAAAGAAAGGTTTGATACAAACATTTTGTAAACACCAGCCAGATAGAGGGGATTCTGTTGCAGACATATACTGACAGGTAGGCAGATGCATTGTTGGGTGAGTTTAATACAAGTAAACAGACTTAATTATAAGTCCAACCACACAATTCAGGCAGAAATAACAAAAATTCAAAGATAGGTAGAGGCTGAAACAGAGCTGAGGCTAAACGGAGTCAAGTTCAGTGGGTCAGTCCACACGAGTCCACACAGGAACTATGAACACTGGTGAGACAGGGCTGGTATACAGTATATAGGTGAGAAGTCAGATCAATAGCAAGAGGTAGATGTGGTAATGGGTGAAAGACAGGGAAGGTGATGGGGACATCTGGTGGCTGGAGGGGGGATAACAGAAGGCAGAGAAACAGAGAATGGAACAAAATGGCCAGGACTATCATCATGACAGTTTCTCCACTTCTTCCTCTTTGTTCTTCTTTTATCAGGAGCTGGCTCCTCACTCTAAGCCAGCCCAGTATCTACGGAAGCACAGTGGGACCACACTGACTGAGAGACACAGGCAGGAGGCAGGAAGAGGAGCACGAGAGAATGATCCAATTTTGCCACAGTCCAAAGGTGAACTGGCTTTAAAAATGGATCCTGACAAGCCAAACCCTCTCCAGTCGCTGTGGCACAAAAACCACCACTTCCACACTGAACCTGACCTTCACAGGGGTGTGACCAAACCAGAGAATTCTTCTCCAAGCTCTCCTACATTAAACTCCTCACTTATCCATTCTCCTTCTTTACTGTATCCACCAATTTCCTCCTCTACTTCCTTTCCCCTGAAGAGTTCCCAGAGGTTGCAAGACGCTTCTTCCCCCTCTCTCCATCCTCTCCCATCTTTCTCCTCCTCCTTCCTCTGTCCTTCTCCCATCCCCCCATTTTCTTCCTCTCTTCATCTTCTCCCTTCTTCTATCTGCTCTTTACCTTCTTCTCCTGCAGGGGGTCAGAAGGGAAGGGTCTGCTGTGGTGTTTGTGGGAAAAGTTTCTATGACAAAGGTAAGAAAGCTGTGGTTTCTGTCTCTTCAACACATTCAATACTTCCTGCCAAGGTTTAGTCTTAAACTAAAGTTCAGTTTTAGACCTTCTACTGATTTGCTTGCAGTTCCACATGGTTCAATTCAAGTTCCTCTTCTGAACTTTTTGTCACAGTTCCTGCCCTTGCTAGGTTTCACTTCTAGGTTTGATACCGATCATGTATCTTTGGGTTCAGTTTCAGATCCGCTGATTATGTGTGTTGGGGTGGAACAGGATTTAATTCCAGATCTAATACTGGTCTCATGCTTTGGTTCTGTTAGAGGTTGTCTGCTTATTGATGTTTTAGGTATCTGCAGCACTTGACTTAAGGTGCCCTCTTTTGCTTAAATGCTTGTTTTTAGGTACATCTGAACAATCTAATTCCTTCTTACACAACAGCTAGCAAAATATTTTAAGGGTGCAGGGGGCAATGAAAAGGTTTAAACATACTGCATCTAGTACACTTTCTATTAATCTCTGATCTTTAGCTTTAGATTACATGGGATTTAGTTTCAGATCGACTGATTATGTGTGTTTAAGTTTAGCAGGGGTTCATTCCAGGTATAACTCTGATGTTGTGTGTTTAGGTTTCATAGGATTCAGTTTGTGGTCCTCTACAGACTTTTGTCTTGGGGTACCACAGGGTTCAGTTCAGGGGCCACTAACATTAAGAACATTTAAATCTGTATTTGGAGTATAAGATAAATTAATTTTGAAGATATGTAGTTCATGACCAAAATCACAAATTAATACCCTATTTCTCATTTTACTAAATTTTCAGACTAAAATGCAGACACAGATTGTAAAAAAAACAATTTTACAAAAGAAAAGTGAACCCACAATACTGCTTTAATATGTTTGACAGAAGGGAATCACATCTGCGATTTTCATGATGCTACACAGGGGCTAGATTCTCTCTTCTAGGTTTCCAGCCCAGAAGCAGCTTCTGTGAAATCAGTCAGTTGTTAACAACAGCACAATTTTTTTGTGCAGGAACACTGAAGATTCACTACAATGCCGTCCACCTGAAGATCAAACATCGCTGTACAGTGGCAGGCTGCACCATGGTCTTCAGCTCACTGCGTAGCCGAAATCGACACAGTGCAAACCCAAACCCACGGCTACACACCAACTCCAACAGAGACACACAGATTCACAGAAACTCTGAAACACACATACATGAGGCTAAACAGGCTCGCAAAAACATACACAACACTGACCTACGTATGTGTAGGGAAAAAAAGGTTTGCGATACACATTGGCAACAGGATAAAGATGCACATACCCTGAAAAACAGGTGTGACACAATCTCTCGACATAACTCCCCTCCTTCTCCCCACCCTCTACTACCGAACCATGAAACCCAACAGAACTTCACCCCAAATGACTCTACCTACAGATCAAACCTGCACCCTCAGGCTGCACCTCCTGCTCCGCTTCTCCCTGCTCACTGCACTTCCTCACTGGCCTCATCTCCCTCCATTGTCTCCTTGGTTGAACCTGTGGCAGAGAAATCCACTAAACACTATCTATGCTTGCTCAACCATACTGCACCTGCTCTCCTCTTTGATTCCACCCCCATCACCTTAGTAAACTGCAAGAATCAAACCGTGTCATGTGAATATGGTGCCACAGAAGGAAAACGGGGTGACATTTGCACCAGCCCATTCACCAATCAGCAGCAACGGTCGGACTCAGGTGACCCCATGCCAAAAAAGAAGCCCAGGAAGTCAAGCATGCCAGTAAAAATTGAAAGAGAGAAGCCAGAGAAAAGGAGGAGCAAGGAGGAACAGGAGGAATGTTGAAGGTTTGCAGCAGCAAAATGTTAAAACTGTACATTCAGGAACATTTTTTCTCCAGAATAAATTTAAGGTAAAGCTTTCTTGAGTTCAGACATTTGAATCTGCACCCAGATCTCCAACTTTTTCCACAAATCAGTTGTTCTCACAGAGTAGTGTGAACAAAATCCTTGGTTAGCTTTTACTGTTGGCCATAGGGGGCCAGGCCCCTCCAAACAAGTTAGTGTGCCCCCTCAGTTGAAACCTCTCACTGACAAAATAAATGTGAAATACTTTTAAAGCTATAAACCTAACCTCTCTCTAACCAATTCAAAACAACTACTCACAATTCTTTTACAAGATTGTTCTTAGAGGTGTCAAGTGGGAGGTACTAATGTGGAGACCTTCTTTCGCGGTAAGGAAAGCTAGCTCAGGTGCTAAAAGTAATATGTGCAAAGCATATTGCTCGTTGAATGAAAATTTAGATCATAAAGTGGTTTGGAAAAGCGTCAACCTCAGGAATAAGCCACAGCAGTGACCGCCAAGCCCCACACCTGCTCCTGACACCAAGCTAAGCTGCAGCAGAGCAGCAGTGCTGAGGGAGAGACATATTTGGATGCAAACCAATCACAGACTTAACAAATGCTGTAATTGATGAATCAGAATGCACTCTTGCAAAACAAGAACAGAAACAGGCAGGAAAAGTGGACTGTTAAAAAGCTTGTTGGCTCTTAAACTGTGTCACGTTTGGAGCTTTGGAGCCTAATCCACCTCTGTGCCAAACGTGTGTCCTGCTTCATACACTCTGAAATATAAGGGTGTTACAGTTTGCACTTTTGTAATTGTGGTTATGTTTGTACTGATGGTATGTATTTAGGCTACCTGAATTTACTCTCTGTTATTTGTCTTTTATGGAAAAAATAAAAATAATAGTAATAATAATAATAATACACATCATAAAAAGTGAGGTGGAAAAATGCCTCCCTGTGAAAATTGATTGCCCGTCTGTTCCTAACGCTGTGGTGCCGACCCTTGTCGCTGTTGAGTAGACATATCATGTACGACTTTCTGATAAACGTGGCTTGTTAAGAGGTGGAAAGAAAGTTTGTCATGCTGGCAAACAGAACAGCTGAACTGTTTATCTTGATGATGAAAGTAGGCAGAGATATGTGGACATGAGTTCTCGAAGGTTTGTCTAATACATCAATGTCTTCTCTGCCTCAGCTATCTCTAAATATCTCTAAAAATCTCTAAAGAGACGGTGGAAGGATATCAGAATCAGAATAATAAATAATAATAAAGTATTTCTGATTCTGATTCTGATATCCTTCCATCAGAATGTCTTCTTTGTGGAACAACACTTGCAGAGACCTGCAAGAAAGCGTGAACAGCAGAATGTTGGGAAAATATAACATTTTTGTAATGTAAAAAAAACCATGATTTGTATATTCTGTTTCTGTTTTAGTTATGATAAATATGTAAGTATTAAGCAAGAGATCCCCCATGTGTTTGTTGTCTGTTACTGCTATAAAAACTAAAATCGCTATCACATATTTATTTATACTTATTTACTTTTACTTGGAGCAATTTTACATGGTGGTTTTTATACTTTTGAATAAGTAAAAGTCATGAGTAGTTTACCACTCACTCTAGGTATGAGGTCTTGTCTGTGAATTTTGTAGTTTTAATAACCTAAAAAACAATTTACATTCAATTATTACACGTAAAGTACACCATCTCCATCCATCCATCTTCATCCGCTTATCCGAGGTCGGGTCGCGGGGGCAGCAGCTTCAGCAGGGATACCCAGACTTC
>JAUMHL010000011.1:1353587-1366266 GCA_032362345.1 Sandelia bainsii
ATGGTGTTCGTGATGGACAATCCGTGACGAGCACAGAAGTCCAACAACAAAACACCGCTCTGGTTCAGATCGGGGGGCCATTCATCCCAATCACGCCCGTAAAGTACAGCTTTAAAGTTAAAGTTTGGAAAAAAACAACAACTTTAAAACTGTTTTAAAACTCGTTCATCTATTATTGACTTTGTGTGGAAAAGTGGCTTGGGAAAAATAACTTAAATACGCACCATGACCATGTTTCCACGTGGTAACACAAATTTTTTATATATATTTTATATTTTTATTTATATAGTATTTATTCATTTATTGTTTTTGGATTGATAGAAGTAAATCTACACCTACAATTAGGAGAATGAAAAGGAACGCCTGGTGCAGGCGCAGGTTTTCAGTCGGATGTCCTATGTGTACGCACCTAAACCGGAAATACGTCAAGGTAGTAAACAATGCTACGACTCAAAAACCCTTACATAAAATATTAAAACTGTGGTTAATGCAATAAATTTAAACACAGTGGAAATAGTGTAGTGTTTAAGTAAAATGTCTAAAGCTGATACTCTGAGAGGATTTGTCACTGAGAGACTCGCCGCTGCCTCCCGGGAAATCTTAGCGGCTGTAGAGAGACTCATAGTCGGGTACGAGGAGGATGCTTCGGGCTTCAGACAGGAGATAGACCGGCAGAGGAGACAGCTGGAGACTCTTCAGCAGCCTCAGGTCACACTCATCCAATACGGTTGGTCACTATTTTCTTGATACAAAATCTTAAACCCAGAAACTCAGTACTGGTTTGTAGAGTTAGGGAAAAGTCGAACTCCATTTAAAAATCTTGCAATTTAATATCTACTTGACTATTAATAAACATTTATACATCAAATTACAAACGATAATACGTTTTATTAATCAAAAGGTCTCGCTGTTTAATTCGGTCTCATTGTCATGGACCAACAAGCCATGTCTAATCGTCTATATATTCCCTCTTTCCAAGGGCGACAGTCTCTGCTGCGCTAAGCTGTGGCAGGCTGTTGAACGCCGAATACCGTACAATTATGGATATTTCAATGAATCTTACTGCACGTATTTCAACTTTCCGCTTTCTGTACCCAGTATCCCGAATTTATAGCTACACACACAACTACATCAGAAGAACATGAGATCCCGTTTGCCTCACTTACATAAGTTTAGGGTGAGGAATCCCACATTTTGTCAGTGAAGTTTGGCATACAGGCATTATAAAGAGTGTAATAACCCCTTATACTTAGGCAGAACATGTTGATTAGATTTACCATAAGAACAAAAGAGTCGCTGTCTTTTTGTTCAGGTGCGAAGTGCAGCAGGAGCCTCTGCCATGTTGAGAAAGAGAAGGCTGAAGATGAGGACGAGCCCCCTGTGTATTTGGAGAACCTGGAAGACTTGAATATTCAAACTCCATCAAGGTTCAAACAAAACAACTTTTGTTATTATTGTATCTCCATGAGAGTGAGACGAGTATCTCTATGAAAAATAAAAAAATATTTTACTCTGTCATAACAGGATAATTTAAGGTGTAATGATGCTTGATATACTGTATTGAGAAACTATCAATATTATTTATTATTTAGATTGTATTAGACTGTATTTTCATCATATACATATTATATATATATATATACATATTCATAAACATCTGGAAAGGACTACTCAATCACAGCTGGTATATTGAGACAATATTACAACTGCTAATAAAAAAACAAATCCACTTTTGTGTTGCTGATGTATCACAAAATAAAAATTAAAAATGGCTTAATACTGTAAGTTATATCTGAAATGAAAGCTTTTAGTCTACTGCTAAGGATAACACTGCCATAACAATAATGAAATTAAATGTGAAATGGCCTTTTCATATTTGTTAGATACCCACTAAAAGCAGAACATAACTGAAATGAAGAAGTTCAGTTTAGTTTGCACATTGTAAGTATGTCCACATGTAACCTCCTGCAATCTGTCCTTCATTTTCTTCCAGAACTCCGTTTGAGAAGAGGAAACCTGGCAGACCGCGGATAAGCAAGACACAGAAATATGTAGATCTCAAGATCTGCATCCTGGAGGACTCACAAACCGAAGTACTGTCAAAAAACGGTAATTTTAAAAATGAATTTGAAGGGAACTGAGAAGAGGGTGCAAATAACATGAGACAGGAGGCACAAACTTTGTCCTGTTCACCTGGTTTAAAGGATCAATTCACCCAAAGGATGAAAATAAAATGCAGATAGTTTTAATTTAATCAGCTAAGCATTTTCAGCCAGACAGCTGAGACAGCACTGGAGTGCCTTCAAGACTGTGTATTTGATGTTAAGTGGCTCAACCAAAGCTCAGACTTAAAACCTCCATAGAACATCAATTGACAGATCTGATGATGGCAGTTCACAGATGTTTCCATCCCATCATGGAGCTTCAGAGGATCTGCCAGGAAGAATGGGATAAACTGCCTAAATCCAAGTGTGAGAAGCTTGTAGAGACTTCAGAGCTTTAGTTACAGCCAGATGAGTTTCTATGCAGTATTGAATTATTTTTTTTAAATATGTGTTTTCACTTTATCATTATGAATTATTGTGTAGTTGGGTAAAAAAAAAGTGAAGGGGTCTTAATTCTTTCTGAAGTGACTGAACATGAATACTAGACCTGCCAAAATAAAGTGTTAATGTAAATTAATTAATCAGAGAAAAAAATAACGGGTTAAAAAAATTAAATGTAGATTAATCGCATTCTGTGGAGCTCTGTGACCTGGTGCATTGAGAATAAGAAAACGGATGAAAAGTAGACAGTGCTGTGAGAATTTCAGCAGCAGGGAAGCATGGAGAGCACCAAGGGGAGAAAGATTTACTAATGCATACATGGCCAACTAAAGCAGGGCACAGTATACTCTGCAGAGTGATTTGGGTCAAGTATATTATGTAGTTTATTGTCACAAATAAGACAGGGATAGGTAAATGGCAAAACAGTCTATGTGAACATAACAGCATGAAGTACAGGTGCTGGAGGTTGCGCAGCACAAAATGCGATAAAACATTTTTTAACAGTAGTAAAAGTGCTTCTGTTTTGTTGTGCTCGTCTCTCCTCTGTCAGTTCTTAAGAAATGTCCAGTGCTGAAGCTGAAGTGTCCTCGTGGGCTGCGGGAGGCTGAGTTTCTGGACCTGCTCAAGGCCGCCTTCCCTCAGCTGGCTGGAGACAACAAACTCTTTGACATCTTGACGTCCAACAAGAGACGGAGGCTACAGCGTCTGAGACTGAAGACAGTGACACCAGAGGAAATCCAGAGTAACATCAGCTGCACAGATTTGGGGAAGTCAACACTTTATATCAGGCTGAAGGTAGTCTGTCATATTTAACCTTTAAGACATAGCAACATTTACTTGAGTTTCTTGCAGCTGGAAAGTTTTTGAATGTAGCTGTAATTTTCTTCTAAGGTGGAATAGGATCTCTTTATTTTTCCAGGCACAAAAAGAACCACAGTCCAGCCAGAAAGAAAATCAGTCTCTACAAACACAAGACATCAGCACCAAAGATTTTCTGTCCACCTCTGCCGTGTTGACATGTGATGACATCGGGCCACAAACAAGGTTATTATAAAGAAATGTCAAATTAAAGAATGTACATTATTCATCCTCCACTCTACATTCAGGCATCTGCTAAACCTAGATTCATCCATCAAACTGCCAGTTAATAAAACCCCTGCTCTTATAAAACCAAAAACATGGTAATATCATAATATTAATAATTACAGTGGTAAAATAGTTCATCGCTGTTCTAAACAGCTACGTCATTAAGAGCAGATACTTAAAAAATGTTCAGCTGAGGTGAATAGCAAACACTTTAATAGGGGAATGCTAGTTTAGTACCCTTGTCTAAACTAGCAACACGAAACCACTGATATGTTAAAGAGAACTGGATACCAAGGTAGCATCCACGCGCATCACTCCATCACTCCTATGAACGTTGCTCAGTAGTGCATTTTCTTACGGATGGTCAGCCGTGGTTGCTTGGCGTGCCAAAATGAGGCAACAAAGCTGAAGCACTGAAAAACTCACTTTGACAGGTGTGACACAGCTTAGATTTAAGCTTTATTAGTATTTCTTTTTAAACAAGAATTTTCAGTTTTATAAGAGAGCAGGTTTTTGGTACAATGGATAACCTCCCCACCTCAGATGAAAAAGCAGTGCTTAGCCATTACTGTAATATCTGGGACTTTGGACAGTGGATGATAGAGTGTTAAACACAACTAGATTGTAGGATATTTTACACTCCAGTTAATATTTGGTGAACATGTGTGCCATAAAAACCCAAGTCAGGAAGTGCATGATTCGTAGTGAGTGCTGGGAACAAAGAGTTTTCTGACCTTATGGGAAAGAAAGTGACAGACCCAGTCTTCTTCAGATATCAGTAGATGTAGTAAGACTGTTTGCTTAGTTCAGCTCATCTTTTACCAGTGTGTGTGGCTAAAGCTTCTGACCTCACTAATTTGAAAAAGTGTCTACATACTTTTGGCAGCACAGCATAATATCGGACAGGACTTAATGATGTGTTTCCCTCTCGTGTCCCACAGCAGCCTTGTTCAGGGGGTCGAAGGTAGCACAGTGGTGTTTCTGTGCAGCAGCTCAACGTCACACCAACAATATGTGGAAACAGACGAGGCAGATGATGTAGATTATGTAATTGCAGAACCAGCTGAGGATGTAGTGGCCCACTCTACAGCTGAGTGTAGAGGGGGTGAAAGAGAACAGGGAAATGACAACGATGATGATTGGAAACCAGACAAGAGCGCTGAGGAGCTGATGGAAAGTGACTCTAAATTACAGTCAAAAAAGGCACAGAAACAAAAATCCAGACATTGTTGTGTCAAAGCCACTGAGACAAAGACTGAGATCAGTGACGATGATCTCTCCTGCAAAGTCTGCGGGGATCTGCACAAATCAGAAGTCACGTTCGTCAAACACGCCTGGAGTCACGTGGACGATTTAGGAAGTCCCTGTGGAGTGTGTGGAGCGCTTTCAGAGTCTGCAGAGGCGCTGAAAGATCACCTTCAAAATCACCACAAGACTGATGACTGTTACATTTGTGGGGAGTCTTTCCTCAGCATTCTCAGTCTCAACGAGCATGTGGCCGCTCACTCAGGAGAGAAACCATACGAATGCAATGTTTGCCATAATGTGTTTGCACTGCAGGTATCCCTGGAGAATCACCAGAAACTTCATGAGGCAGGAACGACTCACAAATGTTACACTTGCCATGAAGTGTTTGAACTGAAGGAACAGTTAAATGCTCATTACGGGATTCACACCAACAAAAAGTCACATCTCTGCGGTGTGTGCGGTAAATCCCTCAGCGACTACAGATCTTTATCGCGCCACAAGTTTACCCATACAGGGGAAAGACCTCACAGCTGTCACCTTTGTGGGAGGCGTTTCAAACTTATCGGGACGCTGAGACAACACGAGAAGACTCATATGAACAGAGAGAGATCGTACCTCTGCGACGTTTGCTGCAAAATGTTCCTCACGAGCAAGCAGCTGCAGATTCACATGAGAATGCACACCAACGAGAAGCCGTACCACTGTGGGGAATGTGGAAAGGGATTCACCACCAAGGGACCGCTGACGGTTCACAGGCGGGTCCACACTGGGGAGACACCTTACCGCTGTCCAGACTGCGGCTGGTCATTCAAACGCAAGAGCAATCTGGACGAGCACCTGACGGTCCATTCAGGTGTCAAGGCATTTGTCTGCGGCATTTGTGGGAAAGCATGCGCTCGCAAAACCCACTTGACTGTCCACATGAGAACCCACAACGGGGAGAGACCGTACAAGTGCACTGTGTGTGACAAAGCCTTTACTCAGAGCCACTGTCTGAAATCACACATGAAGAGCCACCAGGTGGGCAAAGCTCCGGTGTAACACTAACACAGACAAAACTTAATATTCTTTACACAAACCTTTAAGAACTTGAACCTGTTTAATATGTTTTTTTACTTATTTAAAGACACCTGTGCAATAGCATTAAGTTATTGCCTGTCACACTGTGCAAGATGCCTCTTTAATAAAATCTTTGGTGCAATCTTTATTAAACTGTAGAACCTCTGTTTTGATGTTTCCTGATATCAAATGCAAACCTGGTGCTTTGTAGGTGCATGATACTAATCGGAAAAAACAAGACAATGAGTCCATAACAGTAGTGTAGTGTTTTCTTCTGAACATTTTTAATGGCCTGATACATTCAGTGAACTCTGCAGTCATTAGCCAATCACAGATTAGAAAAGACACACAAACATTTGCATTAGGCACGCAGTAAAAGTCTTTATATTTCAAAATTTGAATAGACAGTAACTGCAACCTGTCATGACTGGTTTAGGAAATGCAACATTATTTCTGTTTTGCCTTTTTCTTTGCCATCCCTGGTGACAAGAAATAAAACTGTGAGAAGATTAATGACTAACAAACGTTTCTTTTCTATGTAGAACATTCATAATTCACATTTCATATATATGCAATGCTGCAATGTCCACTTTTATGCAGATGACAGTTTTATATGTTCATGGTTCCACTCCAATCTGAGTTATTCGCATCTTCAAACCACCTTTGATTATATGTAATGGTTGGAAATCAAGCAGGACTGTGGCTCTCGAGGACCAAGGTAAGCCGCCCCTGTACTATTCTCTACATCTACCTATATCTCTGTCTATCAAAACTTGGCACTGCTCTTACTGACTCATAAAAATAGGATATAATAGACAGTCATTGAGGATACCTTTTCAGTACAGAAAGAATTTATAATTTTCTGTGTATGACTTTTTTTTATTACTTTCTATATTCCAGTGTTCATCCTGATTTGTGATTTTGTTTGCAACACCGTAGTTTTCCACTGCGGTGGAGAAACAGCAGCGGTAACGCCAAACTGCTGGGCAGATCAAACCAGAATCCAGACATCACCAGCATACAGTAGTTAATGGGGCTCACCAGTTCTGAATTAGATAGCAAATTGCAAATCAGATTTCCCACAGACCTAAACAAAAGCACTCCCATTATAGCCATAATGGAGTAGAAAGCCCTCCGCTTTGACTGGTCAACACTTTCCTTGTTCCCACCCACTTCTCCTGGCCCTGGGCGCTGGAGAGCACAAAGAACAGAAATGCTGCAGAAAAAGACGACGATTAAGGCGTAAACCATACTGCAGCAATACAAGATGAAATATAGGGTTGAGCTGGCTAGGAACCATACAGCCAGCCATCCAAAGCTCAGTAACCAAACACAACCAATGCTGATGTTTCTGATCCTGACCCCACCTGCTTGTCTCAGGTTCAGGTAGGTGATGGGTTGACCAACCGCCAGGTAGCGCTCCACACAGGTGAGGGTGTGAAACAGGGCCTGTCCGACGTCAGTCATAGACCAGAGGCAAAGACCTCCAGACATCATCTCTGGAAGGTCGACGTAGCCACCGCAGAAATAGCAAGTTAACCCCAAGTATGTGATCAGCTGCATGGTGATGGAGTGGTACATGAAGAGGTTGGAGTGACTCGTGGCTGTCGTGGAAATGGAGCATTGTTGGTAACCCAAGTAAAAGATGTAGATGAAGAGGAGGAGGAGAAGGAGGGAGGTAACAGAGAAAGCAAAGAAGAGAAAGAGGCTCATTTCAGACCTGAAACATCTATGCACAAGGAGAGCGACTGACGAGTTGGGGGATGAGAGGAGAGAAAGAAAAGAAAGATTGACAAGGGAATAGGAGTCGACTGACATATATATGTCCATCGAGGGCTAAAGAGGAAAGAGCAAAGGGAACAAAAGGGGGCATTAAGGAGAGGAGAAGAGAGAGAAACATTGTAAATTGATTTGAAAGATTTGACATTTTATTATTTTGCATATAAAAAATTTCTCAAAATAACCTAATCAGATATCAAACTAAATCTTCTATCTATCTATCGATTTTTTTTTGCATATTTGTCACACTTAAATGATGCTAATTTTAATATCACACAAAGACAACCTGAGTAAAAACAAATTGCAGTTTTTAAATGATGCAAAATCATGAACGAACTGTGATAAACCACATTTTTTTTGGAAAGATAAGTTCAATTTCATTTGCTACATGCAGGCCTACAAATATTTTGACAATCTAAAAATCTAAAAGAAATTTAAAAGAAGTTCTCAAAGAGCAATCAAAATTTTAAATTCACTTACATTAATGGTTTCTCGAGAATCACAGATATAGCAAAGAAAACATAAAAACAATGACTCTGTGTGTATTGTAATATGTGGGTCATGATTTCTGCCTTGTTTTATTGTATTTAGTTAAATACAATAAAACAAGTATTTAGTTAAATACAATAAAACAAGTATTTAGTTAAATACAATAAAACAAGGCAGAAATCATGACAGAGTGAGAACACTCACTCTGAAACAAAACTTTTGAGCAATATCAATAATTAAATCTAAATAACTAAATCTAATGTTTTTTTTACAGAACACCTACCTCCCCAGAGCTTTTCTTTCAGTCCTTCTTCTTCTTCCTCTCAAAACTCTTTGACTGTTGTTCAGTGAAATCTGATGCAAATATATTTCATACACATCAAATCATGCATATGTGTGTCTGTGTGTGTTTTTCAGATGATATTTTACTACTTCATGGTAGATTGCAAAATGCAGATTTAGTTTTTACATTTTAACATAGTGAAACTAAAATCTTTATGATATTTATTTCTTTATTTAATCCAGTAAAGTCACAAGCAATTGTAATATTCTTATATGACATTTTATTACACCATATACATTACACTACAAATCTAATGATTATCTGAAACATAAGTTCATTGTCTTAAACATCTCAAACTTTATCAAACATTTTAGAGTATGAACAGTAGTCTATGAAAACCAGTCATTGGTGCCAAACGTTTTCAACTATGGTTCATTTAATCAGTACATTTAAGATGAAGGATTCACATGACTCATACACAGAGAAACCTTTATTCAAATCAAATGCTGTCATTTAACTTGACACATCTGCTGCCTGATTGTGTGTGAATGACTCTTTTATTTATTTCTTACTCTGGTTTTGGAAAATATTTCTGATCAGATTTTTTTTTCAGATCTTTAACATTATTTACATACAATTTTACTTGAATTTTCCATTCAAAAGTCTCACAAATCTAAAAGTTTCACATAGGTCTCATTAGTTCAGATTTTATCATGCCATGCTAGTATCCCAGGAGTGTTTGAATTGATTGACATTAAACATAACATGTTAAGTGGAGGTACCGAATTAAGCTGTATTTCCATCAGTAATAAGGTGCCCTAGGGAATAAGATAAAAAATAAAATAAAGCAGATCAACATCTGAAAGTTCAACCAGTGAAAATTTTAGTTTGTGAAAATGAAACATTTTGGTAGCTCCTGAAAAATGGATTGTCATTATATTTTGTATAATCATTATCCCCAGATGCTTATAAAATTGTATGTCCCTGATTCCTCTCCAAATAGAGCTCTTAGTCATCAGTCTGCTTTTGATAATTTGCAGTTATTAGATTGTAATTATAAACTTGTTTTGAATAAATAGGCTTATTACAATGTTCTCTACATCTAAGTGTGTTTAAAAGCTACACATTTCACTCTTGATGACTTATACAAAGACATAGGAATTTGGCTTAACAGTAGCAGTCCTTATCCTGAATTAGCGTTTTGTATGCAACTCTGCAGTTTACCCATCCGTTGTAGAAACAGCATTGGTAACACGAAACTGCTGGGCATATCGATCCAGCATATGAACATGAATATGATGCAGTAGTTGTCAGGGTCCACCACGGCTAAATTGTATATCAAACTGACAATCAGATTCCCCACAAACCTAAACAAAAGCACTCCCATTATACCCATAATGTTGTAGAAGGCCCTCTGCCTTGATTGGTCAACCTGCTCTTTGTTCCCACCCACTTCCCCCGGCCCTGGGCGCTTGAGAGTGCACAGAACTGAAATGCTGCAAAAAGATATGACAATTATGAAAAAACCCAAAGTGCTGTAATACATGGTAAAATATAATTTATAGCTAGTTTGGTAATACACAGCCACCCATCCAAAGCTCATTAACCAAACACATCCGGCGCTGATGTTTCTGATCCTGACCTCGCCCGCTTGTTTCAGACCCAGGTAGGTGATGGGGTGGACAACAGCCAGGTAGTGCTCCACACAGGTGAGGATGTGAAATTGAGTCTGTCCAAAGGTAATGAAAGTACAAATGTAAAGGCCTCCCACCATCAGTGAGAGATTGATGTAGCCACCACAAAAAAAGCAGATGAACCCCAAGAATTCGATCAGCTGCATGGCGATGGAGTGGTACATGAAGAGGTCAGAGTGACTAGTTGCTGTTGTGGAAATGGAGCGTTGTTTCCTCCATTGTTGGTAAGCCAGGTAGAGGACGACGATGAAGAGAAGAAAGAGGAGAAATGAGGTGATGGAGAGAGCAGAGAAGATAAATATGCTAATTCCAAGCCTGTAACATGGGTCGGTGAAGGAGAAGTTGGAGGTGAAGAGGTAAGGAGAAAGAAGAGAGAGCTCATCAAAGGAAGAGGAATTGACTGACATATTTCTCTGTATGGAGGCCTGAAAAGGAAGACACATAAAAAATGAATAGACAGAATAGAATTGAATTGAAGAAATGGGAAGAGAAAGAGAGAGAGAGAGCTTGTTAGAATCACATGGTCAGATTTTATTGTCTTTTATTATTGTCTAAAAGTTGCTCTGGAGTCATCAAGATTAGATTTAATTTAATCGGAAATTGAATTGAACTTAACCTTAGATAAAACCCTTTACCAAAGCTACAAAAACCAAAGCAGATGTTTAAAAATATTCATGAATAAAACTACATGTACATGTCAAGACAGAAATGTACCTGTGCATTAATTTGTTAGATTCATAAAGATATACTGTAGGTACATCTCAACCACTGTGGAAATGAACATGTGCATGAACAAGACTCATCACTACTCCTATAAATCACCATGAAATAAATGTAGAAACACCCATAAACATATTTTTACATATCAATACTTGTGCCTGCCCCATCACTCATTACTCAGTGTGAAGCATGAAAAAAAGTACTGACTTATGACTTATGTCACATTGCTCATCTTTACACTTTATCGCACATACTAAACCAACATTAATCAATCAATCATATTAATGAAAGATATTGATAATCATTATTAAACATATGAAAAAACTGATGACTGGAATCTGCAATTTATGAACTACTGATTTTTACAAATGTTCATAATAAATTACAAGTAGTTTTGTGTGTATTTTTTTCCTGGCTCACTTTGAGCTCTGATTTGCTTATAAATAGTTTATTCAGTGATACACAGTGAATTCACATTTAAAATGAAAATTGTTAAATAAATTTTAAACAAATATTGAAAGAACACCCACCTCAGCAGAGCTTCCTTTTTCCAGATTCTCTTTCTGCAGTTCACTGGTATCGGATGTGCGAGAGAGGGGGGCCATGTCTTTTTTTTTCTTTTTGCAAGTCATATTTTATGCTAATGTTTTTTTAAGGTAGATTACAAAAAGCAAATTTATTTTTCACGAATGTTTCCCTGGAACACCACAGGAGGGTCAGCAGGACCACTGTTTGAATATTATGTCACCTCATATTATTGTATTTTATAAATACAGTGATGTCACACATCATTTTAATATTCATATGCCACATTATTCGATAAAAGTGTTGACTATTATCTGACATTTAAATACCTGGTTTTAAAGGTGGACTGTTGACAAGGAATTGGTTAACTGAAGTAAAGAACAAGTTAAAGTGAGAAAAACAATCAGAGGCATTACACAAATACTGAGCGTACGCAGTACAACAATTTAGAATGTCCTGAAAAAGAAATAAACCACTGGTGTACTGAGCAACGCACACAGAACTGAACTGACTGAACAAAGAAAACTAAAATCATTATAGTATTTATTTTATTTATTTTTATTTAATACAGTAATGCAATACATATAGTTTTAATATTCTTATACCATATTTTATCATTATGCCCTATACATTACACTGTACTATACCTTGATAAGTACACACATAAATTCATCACATATAACATATATTCAAAATGTAAGTTTAAGAAGACCACTTGTTCACAGCTGAATTTAAATTGATGCTAAAAGTGCTGCAATCTTCAGAGATGGTTTATTTAATGTCTAATTTTTTAGGATCCAGATGGCTCAAATCCTGTCACTTAATTCAGCACACTTGCTGCCTGTTTGTGTGTGAATTACTGTTTTATTCATATCTCTGATATAAATTTTGGATCATATTTCTCAGATTTCCTCAGAGTGGGAGTCATTTTTCAGGTCTTTAACAGTATTACTTGACTTTAACATTCAAAGCTCTTGCATAGCGCTCATTCTTTCATTAATTCAGATTTTATCATACAGTATGGGTTAGTCTACTACAGTACTATATCAGGAATTTTGTGACAATGACTTTTATTATAATTGTCCCAAGAGGAGGACTTTTTTGCTTTTCATCGAGCACCATCATCAAGTCAAACGTTTAACTGTTGTTAAACTCCTCATTTTCAACCAGCCAAAATACACCCATGTCACACCTCTTCTCACCTCTCTCCACTGGCTCCCAGTAGCTGCTCGCATTGAGTTTAAATCCTT
>JAUMHL010000011.1:1366649-1379941 GCA_032362345.1 Sandelia bainsii
TTCAGTATGATCGGTTTGGTGGTGGGTCAGTGTTGGTCTGGGGAGGCATATCCATGGAGGGACGCACAGACCTGATTTTTTTTTCCAATTGAGATCTGATGTGTTTTCAAAGTGTTCCTTTAATTTTTTTGAGCAGTATATAATCCAACTCTCATCCTGATTCATTATTTTGTTTGCAACACTGTATTTTTCCTGCCCGGTGTAGAAACAGCAGAGGTAAAACCAAACTGATGGGCAGATCTAACCAGAATGAGGACATTAATGCCACACACATGCTACTAGGGCTCAGGATTTTTAAACCACATATAACAGTAACAATCAGATTCCCCACAAACCTAAACAGAAGCACTCCCATTATAGCTATAATGGTGTAGAAGGCCCTCTGCTTTGATTGGTTAACCCGCTCCTTGTTCCCACCCACTTCCCCTGGCCCTGGACGCTTTAGAGCACAGAGAACCGAAATGCTGCAAAAAGAGATGATGATTAAATATAGCACAATAAAGCACAAATATAATATTAAAGTGACACCATAGCTGCTTACAAAATACACACCCACCCATCCAAGGCTCAGTAACCAAACACATCCGGTGCTGATGTTCCTGATCCTGACCTCGCCTGCTTGTTTCAGATGCAGATAAGTGATGGGGTGAACAACCGCCAGGTAGCGCTCCACGCAGGTGAGGATATAGCACATGGCCTGTCCATTGGAGGCGACAGAAAAAAAACATAGCCCCACCCATCAAATCATTTTTGAGCTTGTCAGACACGCCGGCAATATAAGGAATGACCTGGTTCTTACATTGGCCCAGAGTCTCAGACTGTTCTGTTGTCCTCTTGCAGGACCGGGATGCTTTCTTGTTCAAGGCCCTCTTGGGGTATCCACAGCCCTTGAGAGCTCTCTTTAGATGTCTGTCTTCCTTCTTCTTGGCTTCTGTGGATGTGGAGATTTTTCCACCCTACGGTTTAGAGTCCTGATGACTGCTAGTTTGTGTTGTAGTGGGAGATGGGAGTCAAACAACAAGTATTGGTCAGTGTGGTTCGATTTTCTATTTCTAGACTGTCATCAGTCACTATGATAAGCAGCATTAACTCTGTAACATATAACATTGTTAAACACCTGCCCATTACCCCAGAAAAATCAAGACCACTTCACACATCCACCAGGAAAGTCACACTTTACAACCGTTTGTAATGAGGCTCTAGGGGCTGTAAGAGGTGTGACCATTTCATCTATCCACACCCTGGCCTTTCTTCGTTTCACCTAAGGACGCTATTCAGGGCAGTTGTGAAGTGAAACCAACCTGGAGGATAAAACTGTGGTCTCCAACCAACTTTCCTCAGACTGAAGAAGCTACTTCGATGAGTAGTTAAATATATTAACCTAACTAGAAAGAAGTCCAGCTGCCACGACTCAACATCCAGATACAGGTAACTTGATTCTCAAAAGTTGCATGTTGGAGCTTCACACAGACATTTACTTTATGTTTAAATAACACATGGGTCTGCATTCGATTGTTGCTGTGTCTACTCATGACACAGTTAAATTAGACTAAATTAAATTAGAAGAATTAGTGGCTTTACTGTGTGTGTTGAGCACAGGGATTTACGTACAACCAACTGTTCATCATGAACTTGAGGTAAATAAATAATAATAAATTAAAATAACATGATTGTCACTGATAGTGATACAGTATGTCACTGAGTGATAATTTGGAGTAATTGGTCCTTACATCACAATTACAAATTGTGTTATTAACATACATAGATTAAATATCGAGATACATTGTCTTTTATACAAATGAGTTTAAATTTGTTTTGTTGCTGCTACTAACAAGCTACTTACACAGATTCAAATCCACAAAAAAATGCTATCCTGCCCTTTCCATACGAATATGTCATGTGTACAGTGACTTTGCAGGAGTTAAAAGCATGAATCTTGAAATAACATAAGCAAATCTAATCAGTTTGTAACACTGTAAACTGTATTGTCTCCTGTGCTTTTAAATCATAAACTTTAATGTTGATTTTAGACTAAATTAAATTTACCTCAAAAAACAAAAAGAAAACAACGTACAGAACAATATATCAATTTTATTTAAAGTACACCCACCTCAGCAGTGTCTTTTTCTCAGATTGTTCTTCCCTTGCGTTGTCAAACTCTAACTGCTGCTCACTAGTAACTGGTACAAATATATGCTTCCTATCTGTGATTTAAGTGTGTTTATCAAACACAGTTGAGAGCAGGTCTGTCTGTTTTGCATATTACAAGACCAATTTATCTTTCACGATACATTTTATGATAAATTAAAGCAGGCAAATTTATGTTTGTGTCTTTTTTTGTACTGCACTGAGGTCATGAGGTCTGAGTTGTCAGCGCCACTATTTGTATGTATCAACAACCTATGCTTTTTTGTTTGGATATATATAAACAGCTAAAACATATTCAAATACACAGATTTGGAAAGTAATATGATGGCATTTGTTACTTCATTTGTCTTCAGTTCCTTTATTTTATACTGATTCATGAGTTCTCTAAAGTGAATATCCAATTTTGAACAAAAGCCTTTAAAAAAGACACACAATCATTTAAAGCTAAAATGTGTAGAATGTGAAAGCTTTAGTGGCATCTGGTGGTTAGGTTACAAGATGAAGAATGCACACCCCAAATGATGAGGTTACTTTAGATAGCTATCTATTCAGAAACTGGATTTTGTTAACCAATATGTAAAACCAGTATAAAAAAACTATGGGCTTTAACTTGAATGTAATATAGCGAATATTATTGATATTAATTATATTATTATTATTAACTCCAGTGTCACCAAATTAAAACAAAACACGATTCTCTTTCTAGAGCCCATGTTTGGTTTGTCTGTTCTGGGCTTCTGTAGAAACATGGCAGCCTCTGTGAAAGCTGACCCTGGCCATTTTTCAGTGCAGAGTAGACCAAGTTCGGGAGTCGCTGGTCTAACCTGAGTCAGGTTCTTATTATTATAGGTATGAAGGTAAAGCCCTTTAAATCAGCTACCGCCAAGCAGTTACACAACTATGTGGTCAGTACTTGGTCTGGAAAAAGTGGTATTGGTGCCTCTCTGGATAGTACAGTGCTCAGAGGTTGTACAGAGAAAACAGAGAGTAGATTATAGCCATTTATTTCTTTACAAAAATGCAGTCATTCTATGCATAAAATCTCTATCTCACATTATTGTCTCATGCAATATAAAATATGCTTAACTTTTCCCAAACACTAACATGAATTTGTACCTGAATTTACATTGATACCATAGATGTAACAATCTTCCTCTATGGTTCATTTGATCAGTCCATTAAGATAAACATTTTCCTGGATTCAATGACTCACAAAACATCCTGTATTCAAATCAAATTGTCATTTAACTCAGCACACCTGCTGCCTCTTTGTTTGTTAATGACAGCTTAACTGGGTATTGTTCATTTTCCTTATTTTTAGCATTTTTTACCAGACACTTGACTTAAACATTACATACCTTTCATTAATTCATTATCATACAATTAACTAAACTTTTGTATACTGATTATTCCAAGAGGATGAACTTCTTGATTTAAGTCCAGCACAATCCAAAGTAAAAATGTAAATTATAATATTCACATTATATCTATAATTTACTAATTATATACTAATTTTTTATGGCGTAGTGACCCTTTAACATTAAAATTCTTAATTGTAACCATTTCACTGATGCTGCCTTATACAAATGCATATTTACTTGCCTTAAAAGAAGACTAATGTCAGATACATTTCCAACATTTAAGCACAAAACTGGTTTTTAAATATATGAATAACAGATTTGACTTTACATTTTATAGTATGACTCTCTCACATAAAATCCATCTCTCATCCTGATTCATTATAAAATCAAACTGCTGGGCAGATCTAACCAGAATGAGGACATTAATGCTACACTGTGGCCTAGGGTTTTTGAACTGTACATCAAACAAACAATTAGACTCCCCACAAACTTAAACAAAAGCACTCCCATTATAGCTATAATGGTGTAGAAGGCCCTCTGCTTTGATTGGTTAACCCGCTCCTTGTTCCCACCCTCTTCCCCCGGCCCTGGACACTTTAGAGCATAGAGAACCGAAATGCTGAAAAACAAGATGATGCTTAACTCAAATGCCATAACACAAAAATATAACATTGAAATGAGATTATAGCTGCTTACATAACACACACCCACCCATCCAAGGCTTATTAACCAAACCGATCCAGTGCAGATGTTTCTGATCCTGACCTCGCCTGCTTGTTTCAGATGCAGATATGTGACGGGGTGAACAACAGCCAGGTAGTGCTCCACACAGGTGAGGATGTGGAATAAAGCTTGTCCACTGGAGGTGACAGACAAAAACCCTTGTCCCACTAAGCTCATCTTTGAGAGATCATGGTAACCTCCACAAAATAAGAGGAAAAGCCCCAGGAACTCATCCAGCTGCATGGCGGTGGCGTGGTAGGTGAAGAGGTTGGAGTGACTTGTTGCTGTGGTGGAAATGGATCGTTGTTACCTCCATTGTTGGTAACCCACGTAGAGGACGGTGAGGAAGACAGGAAGGAAGACGAGGTTGGTGATGCACATAGCAGAGAAGACAAAGAGGCTAATTTCGGATCTGAAACATGCATTTTTGAGAGGATGGAGGTAGGGGTTGGAGGACGAGGAGTTGTCTGACATATTTATACACATTGAAGCTTAAAGAGGAGGAGAGGCATAGAGAATAAAAGGGAGAGTTGAAGGGATGGGAAGAGCGACAGAATGTTAAAATCAATTCAAAACATGGAGAAAACAAGTAATCTTCAAATTTTGCACTAATCTAAAGCTAATAATTCTGTGCTGCTGAATGTTCAGGTTAAAGCTACACTATGTATTTTTTTATTACATTTTTATGTTTAGTACACTTTTTTGTTTTACTAGCATATACCTGTAAAATACATTAAATCAGTTTTTTAAATAGATGTTCTGTAAAATGCAAGTAAATATGTGTAATTTTACACTATAACAATCGACTGATTTTTTTTACAAAATGGTCCTGAGAGTAAAAATACTATACATCCATGTAAAAAAAAAACAATGACTGTATAAATACAATGTGTTGTAAAAAGAAAGTTTAACAGTTTAGCAGCCAAGTTGCCAAACAGTTACTGTTAAATTATGGTAAAACACCAGCTTCTGTAAAAAAACATCTCTAAAATATAAAAGATGCAAGAAGATACAGCAAAATAAACCTGCAAGTAAGCTGTTTTCTAACAGGGAAATCCTGTAGGTAAACGATGCAGTAACGCTGTTTTTTAAGTTGTTAATATTATTTGATAGTAAGCTGTTCTAAATATTGTAGTGACCTGGGAGAAGTACGTATGTCTTGAGGCCTCTTCAGTATTTACTTGCTTTTTATGCCACATTCTTTGAGCTAGGAGTTCTACTTTTTGTTCTGTCATGTTCATGGTTTTTAATTTCACATTTCATCTTTGTTATTCATTCAGTATTAGACGCAGACATGTTAGAACGTAAGTGTAGTTGGTTGCGCCATTAGTGGTGTTCTTCCTTGTTTAATCTAAAATAATTTATTGTGGTGTGATTTTGACCTAAAGAAGGGACATTTAAGTTATTTGTGATTTCTTTAATTGTAGAAATACAGTGGTGTGAAAAAATTTAACTCAGGTGTCTAAAAACGCGATTAACCAGAGTCACTTCATGTTTTAAATAGGGGGACAAATACTTTGTCACATAGGGCCATGTAGGTTTGGATAGTTTTTTTCCCTTAATAAATAAAATCATCACTTAAAACCTGCATTTTGTGTTTACTTGGGTTATCTTTGTCTAATATTTAATTAACTGAACCTTTTAAGTGTGACAAATATGCAAAAAAGTAAAAACTCAGGAAGGGGGCAAACACTTTTTCACACCACTGTATGTAGGTTTGCTGTTGCATGCTGTTTATAGATGGAATAATTTTATTAAACAACAGTTTACTGTAATTAAAAAAACAACAAACATTTAAACTGCAGAAATCCTGCAGCATTTGTTGATACTTTTTTACATTTTAGAAATCTTTATAAAGGTGCACATTTGTAATTCTACCAATGTTAGGTTGTAAAATCGCAGTGAGAACTTAAGGAGAAAGCTGTAATTTTCAATGGAAACTTACTCTAGAATAACATTTGGTGTAACTGTTTGGCAACTTTGCTGCCAGAATAAAAAAAAAAAATAATCATTTTATTGTTTTACAGTGAAGGGGCTCTCAAGGCCTCTTGTGGCACAGACTCACAAAACAGCCCTGCATGGTTTTTGAGGAGGTGCCCTCTTCTAACTAATCAGAGAAGGTCAAACACTGTGCATAAAAGGGCACCTTGTGAATATCTATGACGCGTCATGAAGTTTGACCATGGTTGTATAGTTTTGACACAGTATTTGACACCCTTGATGCTACAGCTTGCTTGATTTCCAAAAGTTGCATATTGTAGGTTTATGCACTGACCCATTTTATGGGGAGTTAATATCACTGCAAAACATTATTTAATCTGTATTTAATCACTATTCAACGAATAATAAATTTGAGATAAAATCATTGTCACTTCATTGTTAGGTTTGAGAATTTTAGTGATAGTGATGCTGTATGTCACTGACTGATAATATCTATTACTTTCTAGTAACTGATCCTTAAATCACAATTAAAATGACCAATGGCACAGAAAAACATGTATTCTTAAATATGTTATAAATATAAGTTACATAGATTTGTATACAAATCAGTTTAAATTAGTTTAGCTGCTGCTACTAACAAGTTAAACACATTCAAAAAATGATTCAAAAGGATTCAGATTTAAAAAAAATTGTACCCTGTCCCATTACTATGAATATTTAATGTGTACATTGACTTTGCAGGGGTTCAAAGCATGTAACTCAAAATAACATTAGCAAATTTCACTTTGTAACACTGAATACAGACAAGTATGTCTGTTCTGCTTTTAAGTCATCAACTTTAATGTTGATTTTACATGAAATAAAATTACTTCAAAAAACTAAAAGAAACCAACAAATGATCTAGGAAGGGATATTAATTTTATTTGAAATACACCCACCTCAGCAGAGTCTTTTTTACTGATTGTTCCCCTGCGTCGTCAAACTCTGACTGCTGTTCACTGCTTTCTGTGTGAGAGAATCACAGCTGAGAGCAGGTTTGTAAGGTCTCTATGGATATTACAAGACCAATTCACATTTAATGAAACTTTTCACGTTAAATAAAATTTGTCCCACAGGGACACCAGGCCTAAGTTGTCAGAACATATTCAAATGCACACATTTTGAGAGTAATATGATGACAATGACATTGCACAACATGGTTGTTTCTCCATTATGTTTCTCCATCTGATTACAAATGTCACAAAGCAGATTTTCAGACACAGTTGTTCCATCTGCTGACATGCCATTAATTTTGTAGTAACTGTCTTACTCCAGCAGGCATAAACAGTGAATATAATTTAGTATAAATGTATCTGGAAGGTCCAGTCACTGATGAATCTGTATCCTGATCAAAAGACAAAAGAAAAGTGCAAGCAACTACATGAAAGAGTCACTTTAAAATGTACATATCTATGTAAAGACCATATCTGTAACTTGCTGTGTTAAAAATATTTATTTTATTTTATGATTCTGTGTTAGCAGAACAATTTATACCTTTATCTTTTTACCTGTTATAGACTTTATCACTGTCACCTGGAGGAACTAAAGCCAAACTAATGGCAAAACTCAGTGATAATGAAAAAGTGTTGCTGTAAACAATGGTCAGGTTAATCAGTGTTAACTTGAGCTGACCTGACTAATTAGCTAGTCGGCTATTGGTTTAGTTTTGGTGCAGTACTGAAATTCTGTCAATTAAACATCATGTTTAATAGAAATGATGGCAGTGATATGTTTCTACACGTCTTCAAGGTCATTGGTAACTTTTATGGTAGAATAATAACATCATTATTAAGTACCCACATCATCATTACTTAGTTATTAGCAAGTACCCAAATGTAAGTTCAGTAAAGAGAAATAAATACAGTATATATGAACATTTTATTGAGTAAAGACAGAGTCCTATAATCTCATGCAACTGAAGTTCTGCTTAACTTTTCTCAAACACTGAAATTAATTTCTACCTGAATTCACATTGATACCAGAGACGTAACAACCTTCACAACTATGGTTCATTTCATTTACCAGTCCATTAAGATAAACATTTGCAGGATACAAATGACTCGTACAAAATAGTCCTATATTTAAATCAAATCTTGTCATTTACCTCAGCACACCTGTTGCTGTTTGTGTGCAAATTTCTTCATTTCATCATATCTGTGGCAACAGCTTTGGGAATAGTTAATTTTCCATATTTTTTATCATTCTTTACCTGTTAACTTTACTTGACTTTAACATTTCATACCTTTTATTAGTTCATTATTTTACAAATTATTTAATTTGTGTATACTGATATACAGGTTGTACAAAATGCAGCAACGTGCCTCCTGACTGCAACCAAAAAAACGCGATCACATTACCCCTATATTGATATCTCTGCATTTTTGTGCTAATTTAATTGATATTGTTGTTGTTGTTGTTTTTATACTATGGAAAGCACTTTGGTCAACTGTGGTTGTTTTTAAAATGTGCTATACAAATAAACTTGACTTGACTCGACTTGACTTGACTTTTACCTTTACTATTACCTTCCTTCCTCGTTATTCTAATTTGTCTCATTTTCTCTTTAGGTAGAGAAAAATGTCTGCAAAAATGTCACAATGTCTGCCAAGCTTTGGACCTCTCAAAATACAATTCAGACTGTTTTCAGTCTATGTATCTATAGTATGTATGGTGGTTGTTAGGTTAGTATGCACCTGAATGGGTGATTATCAAATCAGGAGGCTTGTTTAGATTAAAATTTATTCATATAGCACTTAAAAAAATAATTTTAAATAGCAGCCACATCACCTTTACTGAAAAATGCAAATACATACAATACATTTAAATTAAAATAAATTGTAATATGACACTCTTGCATTAAATTCACCCTCATCCTGATTCAGTACATTGTTTACAACACTGCAGTTTCCCTGCGCGTTGCAGAAAGAGCAAAGGTAACACCAAACTGCTGGGCAGATCTAGCCATACTATGGCCATGTAAGCTACACAAGAGTCATCAGAGCTCACTATTGCAGAATTATTTATCAAATTGCCACTCAGATTCCCTACAAACCTAAACAAAAGCACACCCATTATAGCCACAATGGTGTAGAAGGCCCTCTGCTTTGATTGGTTAACCCGGTCCTTGTTCCCACCCACTTCCCCCGGCCCAGGGCGTTTGAGAGCGCAAAGAACCAAAATGCTGCAAAAAAGAACGACAAGTACATCAAATGCCATAGTGCAGAAATATAAAATCCAATTGAGCTCCTGGCTGCCAACATAATACATAACCAGCCATCCAAAGCTTAGTAACCAAACACATCCAATGCTGATGTTTCTGATCCTGACCCCGCCTCTTTGTCTCATATTCATGTAGGTGATGGGGTGAACAACAGCCAGGTAGCGTTCTACAGAGGTGAGGATGTGAAACATGACCTGTCCACTGGAGGTGACTCTTAACAAACTTTGCCCCACCAAGGTCATCTTTGTCAACTCGTTATATCCACCACAAAACAAGAAGGAAAACCCCATGCAATGATTCAGCTGCATGACGATGGCATGGAAGGTGAAGACGTCTGAGTGACTTGTTGCTGTTGTGGAAATGGAGCGTTGTTTCTTCCACTGTTGGTAACCCAGGTAGAGGACGAGGATGAAGAGAAGGAGGAGGAGGAGGTTGCAGAAGGACACAGCAGAGAAGACATAGATGCTCATTTCAGACCTGAAACATGTGGTTGTGAGAGGACGGAGGGAGGAGTGGGAGGAGTTGTGTGACATATTTGGATACATGGAGACCTGAAAACGAAAAGGGGAAGAACAGGGAATGTAAAGGAAAGCTGAAAAGAGGCAGAGTGTTAAAATCAATTCAAAAGATTTTAAGTAAACAGGAGATAATGCTCAGAAAAGGTTGCTCTTTCATCATTAAGAGTAGGTTCAATTTTAATATGAAACAGCTCCCAAACCACAGCACAGTGGTTTATCCAACAAACCATCTAAGGACGTCGGATTGAAGATAGCAAATGAAATCAGACAATATGACTGTGAAGTGGTTTAAGGTTGCAGCGACAGCTGAGTTCTAGTCAAAGACAACACTTAATTCAGGTACCGAATGTGTTAATCTATCAATGTTTATTGTAAAACTGTTGGTAAAAGTTCAAATCTAGTTTGGTTCATTGATTATACTGGACATTTATTTTCCTTTACTGCTCAGCTTGAGGGTACAGTCGTAGCATAATGTTGGACGTGTTTGAGTTTTTTGTACACATTGCTGTTCAATAGATTTATTAGAAAAAACTCTGGAAAGTTGTGATAATCTGAAAGTAAACAGCAGAAAAATGACTTTACAAAGTAATCCACCAGGCATATATTTGATTTGCCAGTGCAGTGCCTTCCCAGATGACATCATATTGCAGAAAAAAATTGAATTTCTTTCCCCTGCTGCTTCATTGTGATGGAGCTCTCTGTGGTGCCACTCCACGATGCTAAAACGTGTTGTTTTTGCAGTTTATGAATTTTCAACGGTTTCACTTTAGCTTTCTGTTATAACTGCAGAAAGAAATCAGGTTCATCCAACTTTTCATTTCTGCTAATTTCACATGTCATTTTCTTTAACTTTTCCATGCAGTGATTTATGACTACTCTTCAGTTTTCAAAGAAGCACAAAAACACCCAAGACATTCAAGTTTTCATAAATAAAATTTTCAAGTGCTATAAATTTAATAATAAACATTTACAGATCAAAGCACAAGTTACAAACAGTACTAATTCAAAAAAACTCATCCTGAAAACATTATTATTAAAAACAATATGTAAAATATCAAGTCTATAGTCAAGCTCAAGTTTGTCTTACGTCTTCAACAATGATAATTTTACACAAAATTAAGTAAGATGTCACAATTAGCCTAGTATAGTAAAACACAAGTCACATGACATAAGTTATTTTGTTTTAATTAAACACCTACCTCAGCAGCGTGTCTTTTCTTTCTGATAGTCTTTCGTCATCAAACTCTGCTGATCACTGGTCTCGGGAGCGAATACAGATATTTATCTATCTGAAAAGAGTGTGTTGAAGTGTGTGTGTTGAGTATGCTGTTTGTGAGTGAAATGCATGTAAGGAGTGACGGTTTTCTTTCATACTAGTTTCTTAACCAGACTTTGATACTTTTTATGCTACATTTACAACAGGCAAATTTGGTTTTTGTATTTTAGTTCAACAGGTAGGTCAGCACAGAACCGCTATTTGAATATTGAGTCAGCCACTTCTACATTAGGGTTTGGAGATTTATATACAGTCAAAACATATTCAAATGCACGCATTTAGAGAGTAATATGATGAAATGTATTGTTTCATTTGAATACAGTAAATGTACCACACATTCATGAATAAATACACACAAAAGTCTCCATTGTGCTTCATCCTAATTGCTAAAATCAATGGACCTGATTCTACCAACACTGTCCAGAGTTCATATGTGGACATGAAAGATAAAAATCCAGGAGGAGTGATATGACCTAGATTTATTATAAATATCCAATTTTGTCAGTACTTTGTTGCTGTGTAAGAAGAATTCTTATTAGCATAATAATACAACCCAAACTAGATAAACAGCAGAATATTGTGGATAAATGATTCAACCAATTGCAAATGATATTTACAGTATTTAAGGTTGACATTAATTTTACACAGTATCTGAGATGCTGAACGATAGAACTACACAGTTTTTGCTAATATAACATACAAAAACATTTTATAAGAAACAGCGTCCTGCAGGTTAGAAACAGTATTTAAGGCCTTTGTAACTTAATGGGGTCTGAAAAGACTTCTGAATCCACAGTTGTATTTCTGCTCTAAATAACTGCACATAATGTAGGCTAAAACTACATAGGTCAGGGCCCCCTGTCCTGCTTGTTCTCCAATTATTCCTGCCCTACCCACTGCTGACTACCTGGATCAGTGTGTTCACTCAATCAGAAGCTGGAAGATACCATCTGTAGTGTAGAGTAGGGGAAGACGTGATAGAAATTGTATATACAGCTTTGGAAAAAATTAAGAGACCACTGCAAAATTATCAGTTTCTCTGATTTTATTATTAAAGGTATATGTTTGAGTAAAATTAACATTTTTGTTTTATTCTATAAACTACTGACAACATAACTCCCAAATTCCAAATACAAATATTGTCATTTAGAGCATTTATTTGCAGAAAATCCGAAAAGGTCCAGTGTTTTCAGACCTCAAATAATGCAAAAAAAACCCCAAAACAAAACAAGTTCATATTCATTTTTACACAACACATTACTAATGTTTTAACTTAGTAAGTGTTCAGAAATCAATATTTGGTGGAATAACCCTGATTTACAATCACAGCTTTCATGCAGTGGTCTCTTAATTTCTTCCAGAGCTGTATTATACTTCTTGCATATATTTTATACTTTGAAATGTATAAGCTTTGGCCTGCATTTACCCTACAACAGACTGTTGACCCTTAGCAGCTCTCTTGATGTACTGATGTACTGAATGTACTTGTTAAGGGGAAGTGGTAAAACATGTTCAGCATAGCAGGACGACTATGTTTAACATAGTGCGACAAAGACGTGTGAGACAACCTTCTGAGAATAGAGAGAAAATGTCATCATACTTGTCATCAATACATAGTTACAAGTGTATCTTCTTTTTCTTGTAATTGTAAGGAGGAAGCTAAAAGCCACGAATGCTCTCCTGCTAATCTGATAAGAAAGTGTTTCTTATCCCTAAGTGTATAAAAAGGAAGCTACCCCTATGCTCAGAGACCCTTTAATGCAGACTTCTTGCAAGAAAATAAAACTCACAAATACAAGTGTTGTTCCAGTGTTTTTATTTATAGGTAAATTTCCACAACAAAGACAGCGTGAATTGGTATCTTCCAGCTTCTGATTGACTGAACACAATTGATCCAGTTTATCAGCAGTGTGTACGGCAGGGATAGCTGGAAAACAAGCAGGGCAGGGGTCCTGGGGACGACTGGGTTAAACTACATGGTATATAAACAACAACATACACTACTCACAAAAAGTTAGGGATATTTGGCTTTCGGGTGAAATTTATGGAAAACGTAAAAAGTTCAC
>JAUMHL010000011.1:1381170-1398196 GCA_032362345.1 Sandelia bainsii
TCTGGCAGTACTCATCCTGTTCCTCCTTGCACAAAGGAGCAGATACTGGTCCTGCTGATGGGTTAAGGACCTTCGACAGCCCTGTCCAGCTCTCCTAGAGTAACTGCCTGTCTCCTGAAACCTCCATGCTCTTGAGACTGTGCTGGGAGACACAGCAAACCTTCTGGCAATGGCATGTATTGATGTAGCATCCTGGTGGAGTTGGACTGCCTGTGCAACCTCTGTAGGGTCCAGGTATCATCTCATGCTACCAGTAGTGGCACTGACCCTAGTCAAATGCAAAACTACTGCAAAGCAGTCAAACAAAGATGAGGAGGGAAAAAATGTCTGTGGACTCCACCTGCAAGACCATTCCTGTTTTGGGGGTCCTCTCATTGTTGCCCCTTTAGTGCACCTGTTGTTAATTTCATTAACACCAAAACAGCTGACACTGATTTACAACCCCCTCTGCTACTTAACTGACCAGATCAATATCTCAGAAGTTTAACTGACTTGATACTATACTCTGATTAAAAAGTATTCCTTTAATTTTTTTGAGCAGTGTATTAAAGAGTGGGAGAAAGAGAGCACATTGAAAGACTGGATCCGACCTCAAAGACATTCTGCAGATTTATCAAGTGTGAAACATGAGCTCATCATGCATATTTAATACAGCAGATGAACAAACCTGATGGAAAACAGTTATTCAAAGTTTTATCGCAAGATCTGGCAACACTGATTCAACACCACTGTTTCCAAATACAAGTACAAAGTATTCACTGGCCATAGCCGCATTTTCAGTTAAACCCGCACTACAATTTTAGTCTTCATGTCAGGACTTTCTAAATATTAAATTAAATTAAATTAGGGTTAGGGGTGCACTACCCAAAATGGGTAGAGCCAGCTCTGCCTATGTGAAATGGTAACATTTGCCAAAAAATATCTTAATTATCCCCAAGACTTTTGGGCAAATATTCTGTGGACTGATGAGACAAAAGTTGAACTTGTTGGAAGGTGTGTGTCCCGTTACATCTGGCATAAAACTAACACAGCATTTCATAAAAAGAACATCATACCAACAGTCAAACATGGTGGTGGTAGTGTGATGGTCTGGGGCTGCTTTGCAACTTCAGGACCTGGACAACTTGCCATAATTGATGGAACCATTCTGTGCTCTACCAGAAACCCTGAAGTGGTATAACTTTTAGAGCGTTTTCAAACCTTAGTACGTTTGCTTTGGTCCGAATCAGTTGATGAGTTTGTAACATTGTATAATTTTCCTCTTGGTTCGGTTTCTTTTCACACGGGGAAAAATCTAAGCTAACCAAAATGCGTTACTTCAAATCACGTGAGAATGTCCTCTCTGCTTATTGGTCTGATGTTTCGCAACGGGAGCAACAAAATTAAATACACGAAGTAGATCCTGTGTCGTTGACTGCTGTATGCGATTACTGTGTTCACACTGGACCAAACGAACCGCACCAAGGGGGGAAACGAACTCGAGTTCGATTCAAACGGACTAAAGCCTGTAGGTGTGAAAGCGCCCTTAATAGGCCGTTCATGCTGACCATCAGTGTGGCTGAAAACAATTCTGTAAAGAAGAGTGGCCCAAAATTCCTTCATAGCCATGTGAAAGACTCGTCGACTGCCAGTGCTGGCAACAAGTCAACTGCTACTTGCCAGTTATGACAAATGCTTGACTGCAGTTGTTGCTGCCAAAGGTGGCACACCCAGTTATTAGGTTTAAGGAGCAATTACTTTTTCAGATAGGGCCAGGCAGTCTTGGATAACTTTTTTCCCTTAATAAATGGAACCATCATTTAAAAACATTTTGTAATTACGCGGGTTATCTTTGTGTAGTATTAAGTGTAGTATTTGTTTGATGACCTGAATCATGCAAAAAATGCAAAAAATAAATAGAAAAATCAGGAAATACTTTTTCACAGCACTGTAGCTAGATACTTGGTTTTCATTCTTAAATAATTTTCTCTTCAAAATAAAACAAAAATTATAAAGTAAAAGCATAAATCTAACCTCTGTGTTGCTTGTCCAATTATGTCTTTTCTGTGGTATGCACCTGAATGGTTAATTATGTGGACAATGCAAAAAGATGATTTAGGGTGTAGTCACCCTTTCTCTTTAAAACTTTAAATGGTACCCATATCACTTTTGTGGACTTGCGCAAAAAGACAAGTTTTTGTCTTAACTGTAGACTCAATATAGATATTCAACATTTGACTATAAAATTAGACATGTCTATTTGAATCACCCTGATTTTGTATTTTGTTTACAACACTGCAGTTTTCCTTCCCGGTGCAGGAACAGCAGAGGTAGCACCAAACTGCTGGGCAGATCCAGCCAGATTAAGAACATTAACACCACACAATAGTTATCAGAGCTCACTATTGTTGAACTGTATATGACATTGCCACTCAGATTCCCCACAAACCTAAACAGAAGCACTCCCAATATAACTGAAATGGTGTAGAAGGCCCTCTGCTTTGATTGGTCAGCCTGGTCCATTTTTGCACTCCCTTTCCCCGGCCCTGGACGCTTTAGAGCACAGAGAACTGAAATGCTGCAAAATGGGATGACAAATAAATAGGGTCCTATAATGCACAAATAAAAAATCCAGTTGAGCTCATAGCTGCTTACATAATACACAACAAGCCATCCAAAGCTCACTAACCAAACACAACCAATGCTGATCTTTCTGATCCTGACCTCGCCTGCTTGTTTCAGATGCAGGTAGGTAACGGGGTGAACGACAGCCAGGTAGTGCTCTACACAGGTGAGGATGTGAAACAGAGCCTGTCCAGTGGCGGTGACTTTCAACAAACTTCGCCCCACAAACATCATCTCTGTCAACTTGTTGTATCCCCCACAAAAGAAGAAAGAAAGCCCCAAGAATTCATTCAGCTGCATTGCTATGGAATGGTAGGTGAAGAGGTCGGAGTGACTTGTTGCTGCGGTGGAACTGGAGCGCTGTTGTCTCCACTGTTGATAACCCAGGTAGAGGACGGAGATGAAGACAGGGAGGAGAAGAAGGTTCATGATGAACATAGTAGCGAAGACATAAATGCTCATTTCAGACATGAAACATGTGCTTGTGAGAGGATGAAGGGAGGAGTTGGAGGATGAGGCGTTGAGGGACATATTTGAATAGGCCTGAAGAGGAAAAGGAATAAAAGGGAGAGTTGAGGACGGACAGAATGTTAAAATCTAATCAGAACATGAAGAAAGTAATAATAAGTAATGTTTATTAAAAAAAATACTCAGTAATAATCAGGCTACCAAAAAGCAGGATATTCAGTGGGGAGCACGGTGGTGTAGTGGTTAGCACTGTCGCCTCACGGCAAGAAGGACCCGGGTTTAAATCTAGGGGTCTGCTGGGTGTCTTCCTGCATGGAGTTTGTATGTTCTCCCTGTGTCTGCATGGGTTCTCTCCAGGTTCTCCGGCTTCCTCCCACCGTCCAAAGACATGCAGGTTAAGTTTACTGGTGACTCTAAATTGCCCATAGGTGTGAATGTGACTGTATGTTAGCCCTGTGATAGACTGGTGACCTGTCCAGGGTGTACCTCTCCTCTCGCACAATGTCACCTGGGATAGGCACTTATTAGAAACACACCACAGCAGTTTCTAATACCAACAGAAAGGACTTGGCAGCTTGCTGTTTATGGGCATATGTAGCTACAGAACAGTCAGGACCCATGCTGACCCCTGCTCGCCACAACTGGCTTATTGGTGTGTAACGAACGGTAAACAGCAGAAATACAACATTCATGTCGCAGTAAGTAATCTATCAGGAATGCATAAATTTAAAGATTTAAGTCAAGGAAGTTCCCTCTTAGAGTTTATGTGGTGTAAGTAAAAAAAAAAGTGTTTTATCACTGTGAAAACTGCGATTAACCATGAGTCATTTATAACTAGTCTTCAGTTATAAAAAAAAAATTATGCTACACTATAAAAAGTAACTAAAAACTATTTATACAATTATAAAATATTAATTTATTTAAATTCTAATAAAAAATAATGATTTAAGTAATATAAATATATAATAATTTTGTAATAAAAAATCATGGCAATTTGTATGACATTCAAGCACGGGTGTACAATAACTTTACAAAGCATAAGTTATAAACAGTACAAACAACTCATCCAGAAGATAGCTTTAGCAAAGACATTGTGTAAAATATATTTTATATAATCAAGCTTAATTTAGTTTTTTGTGTCTTTAACAGTATTTGAATACATGGTATTAAAATATGACAAAACTAGTATAGAAAAGTATGTTAATACACAAGTAACAAAACTCAACTTAACTAAAGAACACTCACCTCAGCGGTGTCTGATCACTTTCCCCAGCATTGTCAACCTCTTTGTATCTGGTGCAAATATATCTTTCTACTTATCTATCTTTTCAGTTGTGTGTGTTAATTATGATAATTTTGTCTGCATGTAAAATGTTGCTGAGAGCAGGTCATCAACGTTTTTGCATATTTCATTTCAGTTCAGACCTTATGACACTTTTTATGCAAAATTTACAGCAGGCAAATTTATTTTTCACATTTTTTTGTTCCACAGGAAGGTCATGAGTGCAGAGTTGTCAGTGCTGCAATTTGAATATTGTGTCAGACCTGTCAGACACATACATAAACAACCAAAACATATTCAAATGCAGACAGTTGGAGAGCAATATGATAACATTTATTGCTTCATTTAACACAGTAATATTCCATAATACAATATTGTTAAAATAAATATTCAAAGTTTAATATAAACATTTTAAAATAGAGTGAGTAACAACTTTGTCAGCATTGTTTAACTATGGTTTATTGGTCTTCATGGGTCCAAATCTTTGGCCCAACGCGAATAAAGCCTTTAAAAGCCAACCCAAACCCAACATGAATAAATGAATTCTATTAAAATAGAGATACCCGACACGATGAGCACCCAAAGACAGCCAGACCCGACCTGAATAGACCCGAATATAATCAGATCCGATCAAAAGTGCAGTTGATCTGAATAGACCCAAGCAGAGAGTGAACACAAACACCAGTAGCACTGATACATACTTCACTTCCCTTTCGCATGTTTTTTTCCCACAGTGATAGTAACAAACTACGTCATTATTAGTCGACGAACAACCAGAGAGAGTAAAAGAAGACCTGAACAGAATTGGAACCCATCCTGACTCAGGTGCCGGGTCAGGTCTTGGGTCCTAAGAACCAAGTGGACCCATGAAGACCTCTGCTATGGTTCAAATAAGATGACATTAAAGACCTATGAGCAAACACAGGGTTTCTGCAGCGTTCATAAAGTAAAATTGCAACGTTTTAATACCACAAAGCCTTCAGCTGAATAAGGGTTTCATGTCGTCATAGAGACAAAAGTATGAAATGTCCTGTGGGAACAATATGGCCAAGATTTATTTACCAATCTGGCATATCCCATTTTTTGGAAGTACTATCAAGCACTATATGATAATCCCTTTTAGCATAATTAATTCACGATTAGATATAGATATAGAAATATATGTCTAGATAGATATGTAAAGACATATACACATATTTACTGATCATTTGTAAAGCATTCTGGGTAATTTCTCTGAAAGGCTATGTAGCACTACCGATTTTACTACTCCTTGCTGCAAGAGTGAATCAGATCACCTCTGTACACGCATGTGCAAAATGGAGGGTTAGGGCTAAGTGGCATTGGGATTGGGTTCAACAAATCTTTTCAACTCTTCAACTGCACACTGTAACTAGGCATAAAACTAATCAGGTCAAGCTAATCTGTAGTGAAAGTCTCACTAACCGGTAATCAATAGTTTTGATTATCTATAACTTAACACCAGATGAAAATCTAGTTTCTTGTATTCTCCAGTGGTTGAAGTTATAACTTGATGCCAGCAAATTTATAAGTGTACTCGACACAGCTACAGGTGCAAAAATACTTGTTGTGGATAGAATTGCAGACAACATGTTGCTCATTTATCAATGTTGCCACAGCAAAATGTTAGTTTTCCTGATCTGTGTAGAAACAGCAGAGGCAACAACAAACTGCTGGGCAGACTAAACCAGATTGCAGATATTGTCACCACACATGCGTCACTGTAGCTCAGCAGTTTTGCCACACGTAGTGCGATACAAACAACAAACCCTACAAAATACAATGATAGCACTCCCATTATTGCCATGATGGTGATGACTGCCCTCTGCTTTGATTGATCAACCCGCTCCCTGTTGCCACCCACGTCCCCTGGCCCCGGACGAATCAGAACACAGAGAACAGAGAGGCTACAGAAAGAGACGACAATCAAAGAAAAAAGTAAAACACAGAAAAATGGTATGTTGGGTAAAACAGGGTAGTACATAGATGTTAAACCAATCCACCCAAAGCACAGAAGCCAAACACACCCAATACTGACGTTCCTGATCCTCACTCCCTCTGTCTTTCTCAGAGCCAGGTAGGTGATGGGGTGAACAACAGCCAGGTAACGCTCCACACAGGTCAGGCAGTGAAACAACATCTGTCCAGGGAAAACAGTGAATGTGATGTGGTACCCTGGTAAGACAGTCGATGGGAGATTGATGTAGGTGCCATAACAGAGAGTCCAAACATCATCACCACCACATCATTGTAACTCGACTCAACGATCGACTAACAACGATGACCCACTCAGAGCATAGCACATGAGAATCCCTACAAACCATAACCACAGCACTGCCTATATGGCCATAACAGTGTGAAAAGCTTTTTGCTTTGATTGGTCAACTCGCTTCTTACCCTCTCCAGGCCCTCTTACACCTCTCCAGGCCCTGGATGAATCAGAAAGAACAGAAAGGCTGCAAAAAGAGACGACAAGTAAAGAGAAGAGCAAGAAACAGAAGAGTGGGATGATGGGAACATTAGGGGCATACAAAGCTACTATGCAAACCCATACAAAACACAGAAGCCAGACACACCCAATGCCAATCTTTCTTACCCTGACACCACTTGACTGTCTCAGCCCCTGGTAGATGATGGGGTGAACAACAGCCAGGTAGCGTTCTACACAAGTCAGGCAGTGAAATAACATGTCTCCAGCTAAAGCTATCTTAGAAACATAGAACCCTACTTTTGCCATCACTGGAAAATCAGTGTAGGTGCCACAAAAGTAGAAGATGTACGCAATAAGACTGTTCAGCTCCACGGCAGCTACGTGGTAGGTGAAAATGTCCGAGTGGTTGTCATGGCGTAGCGCTGCCGCCACCACTGTTGATGACCCAGGCATAAGACAAGGATGGAGAGAGGGCAGCAGAGGAGGATTTTGGTGACATTAAACGTAGTGAATATGATAACAGCAGGTCTGGAGTCAAAGCAGTAGTCGAACAGAGGAGTGGTAGGAGGGAGGAGTTGACTGACATATCTGTTTCAAGGTCAATATCTGTTACGGGCAAAATTGAATAATGAATTCAAAAGTAGTTTATTAAAAGTACTGCTCTATGAACAGAAGTGCAATAACATTTGGTTTGCACTTAATACAGCAGTATTCCCTTTACACAGTAGCAGTTCAATATTTCTTGTAAATCTCAACTTTAATATTAATGTAATCAAATTAAATAAACCAAAGCTATTTTCCATTTAATCTTTAGTAACTGCAATCATTTTTGGCCACTTGGGAGCAGCAGAAGGTTTGAACAGAACATTTACATTCAACCAGTTGCTTATTTCCACCTCCAGGTCTTACAGAGCTGTGTGTTAATTCATTCTGAGTGGTGTTCACCTGATAAGTTCAGCATTCCCTCTCTTTTGAGGCTCTGTCACCTTCTGAGGACAATATGGCTTTATGTCTGCTAAATGGTCCAATATGTTGATCAGTCTCTACCTGCTGTTTACTTCAAGACTTTTCTCTTTCTGATTTTCTGTTTTTCTCTCTCTTGAGCTCTTTGATTTTTATGATGTGTTGTGGTTCACAGGTGAAAGTCATTGTTTATAGTCATAGTCACTGTTTTAATATACAAACTCACAGGTGAGACTTGGGTAACAAGGAACATCTGTCACTCACATTTTCCAATATTACTCACCTAAAATTTGGGTAATCTGATACAAAAGATGCTATCTTCTATGTTGTTCTTCACATTCGTATGAGTTCAACAAACTTGATTAATACTAAAATAAAAATTACAATATCTACTGTGTACTTTATACTGTTTAAAGCAGATAGCTGATTATTGATTAATTAGGTGTCACCTGTTATGCTTTCATACTTACCAGGTGAAAAACTTAGTACATCCCCTATCAGGAAAACATAATATGGTCTCTTTAAAATGTATCTGTCTATATTTACCTCTGCCACAATTTCAGCTCAAAGACTTGTTTATAGTGTAATGTCCAGTTTCAGATTGAGATTTTTCCACCACGTCATTTCATCCTGCTCTCTCTGGGTTGTGGTTCGTCATGTGAGAAAGTCATATACTCACGTGTTCTGCAGATCTGGCTGATGGATCCTGATGTGAGGCAGGAAGACAAGAGAGGGCAGAGATAGTAATGCAAGCACACCTAATATTTTTCTACTAAATGTTAACTTCTGTTGCTGAATGTCAATCTAACTTTGTTTATCAGCATCATTAGTCAAATATTTTAGGGTTTAGCTGTTAAAAACTACAATAATCAATATAAATACTTCATGCAAACACACAATGTTAATATTAAAGGGCATAAATAAAAATATGTAATAAATATGTGTGAATAACATGTGGAAGCGGGTTGAGGGTTTAGTTTCCATGCAGAATGTAAAGTTTGATGCAGATCTTATTATAGTTTTTATAGTAAATTAAAGACATTTTTCTACTGTGTTGTTGCTGCATATACACATACACAATACAATTTGAGATTTTACCAACAAATAAACAAAAATCTTGTTGGTTCATTACAGTAATATTGTTGTTGTTTGTTGAACATTAGTGACTGCACACACACAGAAGTTAACAACATTCTAATGTACCGACAGCCTGTAATTAATATATAATTATTATGGTCAAAGCAGACTTTAAGTATTTAAGGTGCTCTACTGGTGGGGGGCAACAATCCAGTCCATTAAGTCTATTCAGATGAACACAGGACAGGAACGAAATGAATTACGAACTGGGATTTGTTTAAAGGTTCACTCACACATTGTTGATACTTCAGCATACTGCTGCCACTAACAACAATTATAATTGTGCTGCTAATCCTTATAAATAAAGTTAGATTGGATTGGATGGATTAAACACTAATGCTATTGCTAACATTAATATTGTCACTGGAGCTAATATTATGTTGTATGCTTATTTACTATAAAAAAGTAACATGAAAAATGTGTAATTTTACACTATAAAGATCTGTTTTTTACACAGATGTGCTATATTTAAATGGTTTTAAACGTAAATTACTACACACCCATGTAAAAAAAGTGGTGAAAAGCCTTTTGTTCATTTTCTTGCTTCTTTCAATTTTAAAAATGTTTTTGTAATAGTGCAATTCTATGATTCTCTGAAAGTGAGGCTGTAAAATCACAGTGATAAAATACAAAAAAAGTAACTTTCTATGGAAACCTACTGTAAAATAATAAAATTTGTATTGTACTGTAAATTAATGGTAACTGTTTAGCAACTTTGCCGCCAGACATTTACAGTGTAACCACTTAATGACAGTATATTAGTAACCACTTATAAAATGCCACATAGCATGACAAGAAAACCCACAAACCACCTAGAAACAGTTTAGTATGAACCTTATAAAAACACAAAGCAGGTTGGCAAAAACAAATGCCCGCACAAATTTGTAACAACTTCTTTGAATTATTTTACATGACATCATGGTGTAATTTAAGTGAAACACAGATTTTACCTGTTCATATGTAATGTTCAAGCATGACTGCCATTTGTTGTTGCTCACATTGTATTGGATATTTTGTGAAAATTTTGTCCAAATTGCATCTTGGGTTCTGACGTACAGAAATCTGAGATTCTGATAAATAATAAATAAAGTTCTCTTACTTTCAATGTTGTAGTCACTGACAGGTGATTCCCTCAGTGTTTTTCTACCCAGTTTTCATTTTGTGTTGACCACATGCCTGGCAATTGAATACCAGTTTTTATATAAGATTTCATGGAAATACAATTTCCTATTAAATTATCCAATCAGCTTTACTCTTCCTTAATCTACAACAGTCTTCATCTTTATTCATTCCTGTACTGACAACACAGCAGTTTTCCTGCACTGTGTAGACACAGCAGAGGTAACACCAGACTGCCGGGTAGGGTAAACCAGAGTCCAGACATCATCACCACGCATCCATCATTATAACTCAAGAACGATGACACATCCACAGAAATGCACAAAAGAATCCCTACAAACCATAACCACAGCACTGCTGATATGGCCATGACGGTGTGGAAAGCTCTTTGCTTTGATTGATCAACTCGCTTCTCATCCATGTTTCTGATTTTGACCCCTCTTGACTGTTTCAACCCCCGATAGATGATGGGGTGAACAACAGCCAGGTATCGTTCTGCACAAGTCAGCCAGTGAAAAAGCATCTCTCCGGCATAAGTCATGTTAGAAAAATATAACCCTAGTTTCTCCATCATAGGGATATCATAGTAGGTGCCAGAAAAGTGGAAGATGTACGCAGCAACACTGTTCAGCTCTATGGCAGCAGCGTGGTAGGTGAAGATGTCAGAATGGTTTGTTGTCTTGATGGAGCGCTTCTGCCGCCACCGTTGATGACCCAGGTAGAAGACAAAGATGGAGAGAAAGCCACAGAGGAGGATCTTAGTGACGGTGTAAGCAGTGAAGATGAAAACTGCAGTTCTGGAGTCAAAGCAGTGGTAGAACACAGGATTCAGGGAGGAGTTAACTTGCATATTTGTTGTGATGGTGGCTTGAAAGGGAGGTATATGAGACAAAAGAAGAGACATAAACTAAATGAGACAATGTCTCACAACATATTACATGTTTACAATTCACTGTTGGTTCTTTTGGACACTTGGGGGCAACAGAAGTTGTGAACACAACACTGAACTTAAAGAAGCTGCCGATGCTCAACGATGCTCCAGCGTTCACTATACACAGGTAACTTCATTCCAGTATTAGTAGTGTGACGTTTAACACGCACATCAAATATAGCTACATCGCTTTCAAGATATTACAGGTAGATGAACCGTGATGTGTTTTGTTAATTTTGCTGTGTCTCCTCCAGTGTACGTAGAAGAATTTCCCAGGAGAAACAAGCACCCAGTGCCGCCTCATGTCTTTAACACAGACAGTGGGGTGAACTCACCTCTGACGTTACCTCTTGAGCACGAACTGTCCACACCAGTTTCTTAACTGTTATACATCACACAGGATGTGTATTGGTGCAGAAACCTGCCTTGAATGTGCAGTGTAAAAGGGGCTATACAAACAGCTGCTTATTTACACATCCAGGAGTTACAGAGCAACAGGATTATTTATTTGTCCACCTTATGAATATAAGTTAAATAAAGCAGCAGCTTCCTGCTTCAGTTGAAAACAATACAGAGTGCAGTGACAATGTTCTATAACTTTAATGCTGTGGTCCAGTCACTAAACAATGAGCCACCTAAAGGTGAGAGCAACTGCAGATTCAGCTGATAACTCTTTGTAGGCTCATCAACACACCACATTGTCACAGTAATCTGTTACATTATAATAAAAATACAGATTAAACTTGCTTTAACAGATTAACATTGCTGTTAGCAAAGATAAAAACAGTAAACCAGATTCAAATCCAATCTGACAGATTTGTGATGCAACTACTCTCCACCTGTCAATCTGGGCACTTTCCCAGTATGTTTTGAAATTACAATATGTTTCATTGAAGCTTCATCTTCAAATTTAAGCTATTAATAACTACATTTATCATGTATTGCATAGAAATATTTTTCTTTAGAGTTGTAGTAACGCAAAGGTTGATGGAAACTAAACTGAAGCACATTCTTTATGCCATATTGTTGTGTATATCTGGTGTGGTAATGAAATAGATTTTGTTTGGGAAAAAAAAAATGAATAAATTGTTTACCACCAACAAAAGGTTCTATATGTTATTAAAGGGAACCCACCTGATCAGTAGTGCGTCTTTCTTCTCTCTCCTATGTCTCCAATGTTTTTGACTGCATCACTGGTGTCTGGTTCTAATATAGTCACTTTTAATGTTTGTCTGTGTGCTGACTTTGATGCTCACTTGTCAGAGTGATGTATAACTGGAGGACTGCGTTTTTATTTATTTTTGCATGTTGTTTGTCACAAAGCAAATAATATACAAATGTGACAGCATTTTGTAAATCACAACAGACAAATTGTCTCTTTACATTTTGCCCTAATGAGAGCAGGGGCTGCTAAATAACAACACTGACAGCAGGCTTGACCACTAGGAATTGAAATAAAAAAATGTAAAAATTAGAAAAATTATTTGATTTCATCCATCCATCAATTATCCTAACCACTTGTCTTCTTGAGAGTCTTAATGTAGTAACTTGTGCATAATTTCACAACTTCCTGCACATAATGTAATAACATATTGAGTTATTAATTTTGTAATTTTATAACTTATTTGCTAAAAATGGAATAATCAGACATCTCTTTATAATGTGACAACAGATAGAAATGTAATACTTTAAAGTCCAGTTTGTATTTTATACCTTTTAAATTTATACTTTTAAGACCTTTATGTTCTAAAATAATAATAATTATTACTAAAAGTAATGTTTCTTCTGGAACTAATATATTTAAGCAACGAATAAATGCAAATAGGAGTCCACCTGGGAATCACCAAAGCTACAGCCTAGCAGAGGCTGATGATCACTGGCAATATATTAGCAACTACTTATAAAACACAACGTGAAAACTTGAAGCAAATTGACAACCGCCAAACAAGCACACAAAAGGTAAAAATCCTTTCTTACATTATGGTGTTTTTATGTTAAAGTACATTTGGTGTCACTTTTTTTTATTTCATCTTGGGCTCTACTGTACAGAAATCTGAGATCTTCGTGAGACTAATAAACATAAATGATAAATGTTCTTATATGTTCTTTTTCTGTCACGTCTTGCATCTAATCACATCATATCTAGCTTATGACACCTTTATTACTGATAGCAGCAGAGTCATGAGTTATACTTACAAATTAGTTCTGTACATCACTAGCAGTTAAGCTGTTGTAATCGACAGATGATCTGATCTGTGTATTTTTATTTAGTCACAATTTTTATACTGGCCATGCTCCTGGCCATTTAATATTGACTTTTATATGATAATTTACAGTAGTAAAATTTCCTGTTGAGTTGTCCAGTGAGCTCTTGCCTTATCCACGCCAGCCTCAATCATTACTCATTACTGTAACAACAACACAGCAGTTTTCCTGCCCTGTGTAGAAACGATGGGTAGACTAAACCAGAGTCCTAACATCATCACCACACATCCATCATTGTAACATCATTGTAATGCTTGACGCTTCCAGAGGTTAACCATTGTTGGTTCTAATATATTAAATTTACAGGACTGATTGTGTGGGATCTTTGGTGCTAATCTGTCACAGTGACAAAGAGCTGCAGCACTGTAGGTTTTTTTGCATGTTGCAAAACAAATTGCCTGCAGTGATTTACTGCATTGTAAGTCAAAGTACTCAAATTCTCCCATAGCAGAACTGAGGATGAAAGTTTAAAAAAAATCTATTTTATGTCAGCATTTGAGCTTGCACAGTGAAAACTATTGTATGTACATACACAGAGACAATTTCTCCAAATCTCATTAAAACCACTATAAAACAATAACAGCTAGTATATAATCTCACATTAAAATTCCATTATTAAAGTCACTTAATTCATTTTCAATTAAGCTGGAGGTTTCCATGACTATTCATACTCAAATGGCAGTGCAATATGGGTGAGCACTAAGATGGACATACACTCCTATATAGCCATTTGTATACAGTGTATGTAATGTTACTGTTTGTTATTGTGTTACTTTGCTGATTAGTTACTTTGCTATCATGTGCATATTGTTGATATGTGAAATATGCAGATGATATCTTCATGTCATGTTTAGTTTAACCACCACTTGAAAACACAAACACATACCATTTACTAAAGATACACATTCAATTAAATTCCATTCAGTTTTATTTATATAGCGCCAAATCACAACAAAAGTCATATCAAGGCACTTTACAGTGTAAGGTGTAAGGCCAGAAAACCCAACAACCCCTCTTGAACAGCACTAGGTGACAGTGGAGGAAAAACTTTAAACGGAAGAAACCTCCAGCAGAACCAAGCTCAGGGTAGGCGGTCATCCACCTTGACAGGTTGGGGTGAGGGGAAAGAGGAGAGAGAAAAGAACAGCAGACAACAGGAGGTCAAAAACAACAACAAGGAGCAGCAGACGAAACACTGGTAGGACCAGTAGCTGCAAACTGGAAACATACAGCTCCGAAGCCAAGGATAATTGTGGAAAGGTATCTGGATGGTTTAGGGTTAAGATGCTCCTAATTTTAGAAATATTCCTCATGTGGAAGAAGGCAGTTCTATATATTTCTTTTATGTATGAGGTAAGGTAAGGCAGCCAGTGGTGACAGTATTCAAGTGACATTCAAATCTCAAAAGATAATTTGTTTTGCAATATGCAGAGAAGGGCAGCATGGTGGTCTAGAAGTTTTCAAGCACAAACAGCCTGTTTAATGTCATGCCACAGAATCTCAATCAGATTTTAGTTCGGAGTTTGACTAGACCACTCCAAACCCTTCATTTAAGTTTTTTTTTCATTCAGAGGTGAACTTGGAGTTGCGTTTTGGAAAACTGTCCTGCTGTATAACCCAAGTGTGCTTGAGCTTGAGGTCATGAAGTGATGGCTGGACATTCTCTAGTAGACAGCAGAATTCATGGCTCCATCAATCACAGCAAGTTGTCTAAGTCCTGAAACTGCAAAACAGCCCCAGACCAGCACACTGCCACCACCATGTTTGACTGTTGGTATGATGTTCTTTTTATGAAATGCTGTGGTAGTTTTACATCAGATGCAACAGGATACACACCTTCCAAAAAGTCCAACTTTTGTCTTATCAGTCCACAGAATATTTGCTCAAAACTCTTTGAGATAATTAAAATGTTTTAAGATGTTTTCTTTGGTCAGCAGTGGTTTTCTCCTTGGAAGTCTCTCATGTATGCCATTTTGCCAAGTTCCTTTTTTATTGTTGAACCATGAACACTGTCCATAACTGAGGCCAGTAAGGCTTGCAGTTTTTAAAGATGTTGTTCTGGGTTCTTTTATTACCTCCTGGATTAGTCATTGTGCTCTTGGAGTAATTTTAGTAGGCCGACCACTCCTGGGAAGGTTCAACACTGTTCCAAGTGTCACCTACCAGCACTGTAGGTGGGAATGTTTGTCTGTTTCCCCACAACAGGACATGCGGTTAGAATGATGGATGGCTGGATACGCAAAAAAGTCATCCAGTCCTGCTGCTGTACAGCGCACATACACTCATATTAAAACGTATTTGGATTGGACAGAATTCAACAGCAGTCAGTGATTTTGGAGACACTGGATGATCTCAAACCAACACTACTGATTAAGATCTTACTATTAGAGAGTACTTTCTCTTAGTCCTTTAACAAATTGGCTTGAGTCAATGAAACTCTTAAGGCTACAATAATTTTAAGGCATGTGTATCCTCAATTGTCTCTCCTTTCAATTTCAGATGGATTCCTGTAGGATTAAATATTTAGGTATGGTACAACACTAAAATTAGAGGTGGTTATGGAATGAATATTTTGCACATTGGCATTTGTTGAAGATTAGTCTGTGGAGAAATATAAGCATAGATGGACACATTTATCTGAAAGACAACTCACATTTTGTTCTTTACATAATAACCTGGCTGCATTTACCCTAAAAGTGGGCAGAGTCACTGTATAGCTCGTGCTAATTTTGCTACAGACAGCAGTATAGTATGTGTTATTAATAGCATATTAGCTTATGAATACAATAAGATGTAGTGCAACTAGTAACTAGTAATATAAAAATAATAGATTAATAATTGTGTGTGTTGGCAAAATCACCCTTGGAGAAGGTTGATCTATTTGGTTACATAAAGTATCCGATTTTATTAAATTATGGCAAGTAACACAGGTTATGCCAAACCTGTGTGGAAGTTTAAAATGATTTTGGATGACAATTGATAACCACCATGACAGTAATTTAATAATTCACATAAAAATGGTTGCCTATCAGGATTCAAAAAGACTAATGCAATTGTTTGATTGATGGAGACTGCACCTGCAGCCTGAATGGTACATGGCAGGGCTGGGAAATATCAGCAATTTTTTCTACACATTTTCTTGTTATATTATTATTTTTATTATAATAATTTTCATGCATTTTCATTTGCTAGATTTATTTAAATACAGTAGAGTAACACTTGTTAGGGGCATGTTCTAGCTAAAACAGTGTTAAGTTGCTGTATCTTATTATGATGCTGTAACTTTTTATCCATCTCTCCTTGCTTTGCCTTGCTCTTCTTCTCATCTGCAGTCACCCATAGAAATAGACATGTCAGTCAGCTCCTCATCAAACTATTCCCTCCATGCTCCCCTTGAGAGTTGCTCTACAACTAGCAATTTCGTCTTAACAGCAGAGTTCATCACCTACATCTTATTCCTGCTCCCTGTCTTCATACTTGATACCAGCGATGGAGGAAACAGTGCTCCAGTTCCCTGGCAGCGATTAACAGCCACTCGGACATCTTCACATTTAACATGGTTTCTCTGGAGCTGTTCAGTATGTTTGGGTTTTGTTTGTTCTGGTCTGGCACTTACATTAATCTAACAAACATCTTTCCATTATATCACCAGGTTCAACGATGACAGGTAATATTTATGTGATCATAAATATCTTGCTCTTGTCCTTCTCCTGTATTATCGCCTTTTTGTGGTAGTGCGCAGGCGTGAGCCTTGCAGCAGGCTGTTTCGCAGTCTCTCTCTTTGTGATGTCTTTTTCTTAAACTTTCT
>JAUMHL010000011.1:1425201-1439729 GCA_032362345.1 Sandelia bainsii
ATTTTGCATTTCATTTGGAAATCAAGGTCCTAGAGTCTGGAGGAAGAGTGGAGAGGGGCAGAATCCAAGATGCTTGACGTCCAGTTTGAAGTTTTCACAGTCAGTGATGATTTGGGAGCCATGTCATCTGCTGGTGTTGGCCTATTGTGTTTTATCAAGTCCAAAGTCAGTGCAGCCGTCTACCGGGAAATTACTTCATGCTTACCTCTGATAACAAGCTTTGGTGTTGGCACCTGCCCACACTGCCAAAAGTACCAATACCTGGTTTAACAACCATGATACCATTGTACTTCACTGGCCTGCAAACTCGCCCGACCTAAACCCCATAGAGAATCTATGGGGTATTGTCTAGAGGAAGGTGAGAGACTTCAAACACAACAACGCAGATGACCTGAAGGTCGCTATTAAAGCAAGGTGGGCTTCCGTAACACCTCACAGTGCCACAGGCTGTTCGCCTCCATGTCGCGCCGCATTGATGCAGTAATTCATGCAAAAGGAGCCCCAACCAAGTATTAAGTGCATATACTGTACAGTTCGTGGACATACTTTTTCAGGAGGCCAACATTTCTGTATTAAAAATCCTTTTTTTAATTGGTCTTATGAAATATTCTAATTTTCTGAGATACTGCATTTTGGGGTTTCATTCAATTTAGGCTATAATCATCAAAATTTAAAGAAATAAACACTTAAAATGTATCAGTCTGTGTGTAATGAATCTATACAATATGTGAGTTTCACTTTTTTAAATTAAATTACTGACATTAAGTTTTTGATGATATTCTAATTTATTGAGATGTACCTATAGACACACACAGATATTCAAGAGCTCATCTTCTTTTCTTTTTGCGTCTTCCAACTCAGGTGTAACGTTTTAGTTACATGTTTTGTTTTGTTCATATATGAATAGACAGTAGTCGTATAACCACGCTTGGTTGATGATATCAATGACAACACGATCGAAAGCCATAGTACAAGTTTTTGGCTTTTTTACACTCTTCCTGGATTCCCATTTATTATTTTTTGTTAGGCTGTCATCATTTCTATCAGTATCTTTCTTTCTATACACATATATTAACAGAAAATGTGAATGGGCATATTTCAGTTACAACAGTGCGTTAAGTTGCTCTTGATCAGTTCACATTAATTTCTTTCTCTCCCTACAATGTTTTTCATCTCTTTCTCTCCTGTTCTGCAGTCCATTCACCATAGATATGTCGGTCAATTCTACATCCAGCTCCTTCCTCCCCCTCCCCCATGTAAGCTGCATCAACTCCAGAATGAGCATCAATATCTTAACAGCCCTGTGCATCCCCTACGTCCTCTTCCTGTTCCCTCTCTTCATTCTCGTCCTCTACGTGGGCTGCCAACGTTGGAGGAAACAACGCTCCGGTTTTCAGGCGGTGATGAACAGCCACTCAGACATCTTCACGTTTAACATGATTACCCTGGAGCTGTTTGATTTTTTTGGGACGTCTTTGTACTGTTATGGCACCTACAGTAATCAACCATATGTAACGATGGTTGGAAAGTACATCTTTGAAATCATCTCACCTGCACAGATTCTGTTTCACCTCCTCACCTGCGCGGACCGCTACCTGGCTGTTGTTTATCCCATCACCTACCTGAGTTTGAGACAAAAGGGCGGAGTCAGAATCAGAAATATCATCATAGGTTGTGTTTGGCTGTTTTGCATTGCATCACTGGGTCTAACGATAGAATTCAGTGTTCATTTTTACATGATCTTAAATATCTTGTTCTTGATCTTCTCCTTTATCACCACCTCCTTCTGCAGCCTCTCCATTCTCCCTGTTCTGGTTTGGTCAGGGCCAGGAAAAGTGGACGGGAACAGGGAAAGAGTCGACCAATCAAAGCTGAGAGCATTCTACACCATAATGGCAATAACTGGAGTTCTGTTAATGAGATTTTTGACCATTCTGGTTTTCAGAGCCTTACTGGTTTCATCCATGATTAGTTACAGTAATTATTGTTCAGCAATGGCGGCCTCGTCCTGGTTCTCTCTGCCCAGCAGTCTGGTGTTACCTCTGCTGTTTCTACACAGAGCAGGGAAACTACCGGGGTCTAATCAAAACCCCGGGTCAGTTTAAGAATGAGATTAAATTAATATAAAAGAAAAAGAAATACAGTGGGCAGTGCTGTTTATATCGTAGCCTTGTCATGCTCCCTTGCTATGATAATGCTTCAGAGGAAGAAATAGAAATCAATTATTTCCACTCTACTTTACAAATCTTATTTAATGGAGTCTTTTTTTCTTCTTGCCTTCCTTTGATGCATGCTTTCTGAGCAAATGACAGGATCAGGAGCTTGCTAGCTCTGAAGCCTCCATGTGAGGGAAACTATAGATCTGGGCACTTTTGATATGGTCCCCAGTGGAGTAATTACAACTTCTGCACTGATCACATGAGGCACACTGAATCAAAAAGCATTTTTCCCAAAGAGAATCATTGCAAAATGAGCACACATCACAAATGTTGCAAATTAACTATTTCTATTATCAGAATTTAAGTAATTAGGTCCAGTATCTTTTGGAAAGTTGAAAAGAGATGTTTTTGTCTTATCCCCATTCATGTGTGCAAGGTGCCAAGTGGTGCGCATGATGGAGGTTGCTACTGTGCATGCTCCATGAGCTCAGAAATGCATGATTATCCAGGTGATTTTACAGGTTGTAATCTTGAAAAATCTGGATTTTTTTCACTTCTCAACTTGCATAAGACAGAATGGGCGCCATTTTCCAATCTGGTTTGCAGTTCTCAGTTTATGATGACTGCTCTACCCACTGAGCTATCATGCCCCCCATACATCCATGACGTAAACTGTTGAGGATATGGTGACAGAAAGAATGCTCTGGCTGCCAGGCTGTTTCAGATGTCTACACATACCATAGCTTTAAATAATTTCTTTTACAAATTTCTTATAATTTCAAAAACTTTACTGTTTGATCTTTGAATGATAATAGTAATTGTGGCAAAAAATAGGTTATTGATAAAAGAAGTGTTTGATTTTAAAAAGTAAAAATAATTTTCTTTGCATCTGTTTACTTTAAAGGTTCTTGTGTATGAAGTTTTGTTCCTTTTTTTCTGTCAACAACTATACTAAATATACTCAAACTGTAGGTTGAACAAAGGGTGGTAGCTTCAATAAGATGTAAATACGTACAGACTGAGAGGAAACACAGGTGTTTGTTTGTCACTTGATACTGTCTGATTTGACTAAATAGCACTTTTAGCTTACAGCTCATTTGAATCCTGTCAGACTTGAACTTACAGAATGAACGAAGCAGCAAATGTCAACACCTGTGCTGATATACTGTCTCAACACAGAGCTGTAGCTAAAACAGAAATAACTGAATTGAAATAAGATTGTTTTCTTGACACTTCTGGGGTTTTATTCTACCTTTAGTGGAAGTTCTCCATGTCCTCTGTCCTACAGCTAAGAGCAACTGTGAACTATGTGTCTTTTTGTTTTTCAGATTAAAAGAGGGCAACGTTGTATAAGCGGCTTTGAAGCATTAAAAGCAGAGACCAGCTAATATTAAATTAATGCAGGAGTTAACAACTCCGATTCTGCTAACTTTGGCTAAATGTGTCACGAAATTGCACTTTTTTATAACGTTAATTTCAAGTAATTTTCTCAAATTGCCTAACATACTAAAATGGTCAGAATGACTATACAATCATTGTGTTTACGCTGTTGTGTTAAAAATAGTAAGCATGCTAATGTTAGTACTAAACACATCTTATAGGTGAGGCTATATAAATATAAAAACAAAAATATCATCTGAAAGTTGCTAAAACAGAACTTAAAGCTGAGAAGGACTTGAGTGTTAGGTGATGATTGTCTTTGGGCTAACCCCAACACTAAGCCACTATGGGTACATATTAATTTGATCCAGGGTTCATGTAAAAATATTTAACAGAGGCAAAAACAGCATTATTACCTATAAAATCTGATCCGATTCAAGTCATTCTTTTCAGTTTAAACATAACATGTTTTAATTTAATGAGCTAAGAGTTGACTATCCTGCAGATATTGAAATATTTCTAGCCTCATGTCTCGTGTCCACTCATCTGAAGGGTCATTATTGGATTACAGAAAGACGTAACAAAGTATAGAATTTGAAAACAAAATTTGCCTGCTATGCTTATGTAAACACTTATGATTCATCAAGAATTTATTATTGATATTTTATTAATACCCTTGGGGAAATTCTTGTGGACGGGCTGCACTTTTGAGGCGCCAAGAGTTCAGGGTTCAGTGTTGTGTTCAGGGACACTGACATGTGGCCAGGAATCAGGGGGAAACCAGGAAGCGAACCACCAACCATGGGTTCGTAGACTATTGCCGACTGCCCTGCCTGGGGTGCCACGGTTGCCAAAGTTTTACAAGATGCAAAACACCCTTCTGCTTCCATCTGTCACTGACATATGCCCGCCCCTCCGCTATAACATTATAGCAAGTATGGCATTCTTAAGTCTGAGCTGAAAATACTGGTTTGATGCATAAAAAGTTTGAATAATGAACCATGACCATTTCTGTCAGAAAAGGTGAATTTCTGGACCCAAAAGAAGCACCAGACACAGCCAGTTAAGTTTTAAAGTTTTAATTAAAAACAGGCGGCAACAGAGTGTGGTGATCAGTGGTGAGGATGTCTTAACACCAGGGGCTTCGGACTTCTGACGGTAGGTGGCACAAACAGTCTGGAGGAGACACAGAGGTAAGTAGAGATCGAGAGTAAACAGAACTCCTCAGCAGGAAAGTTAACAATGCAGATTCTTACAGGCTTCCAGGTAGGTTTATGAATCTCATCTCCACCGATGGTGAGGAAGAAGGATGAGAACATGGATACTCCGGCTACTAGCCGGTAGATCACAAAATAGCCACCCGGATGGAACAGGGAAGATGGCCGCCTCCACAGTTGGGGTATGCCGTATGGTCAGCAGAAGACATGTGCTTAACGGCGGATTGGCAGCAACACCTATGCTCGAAGTGTGGCAGAGAAACACACAGCTCTTGGGAGATAACAGAAGCAGATTAATTCCTCAAAGTCACAAAGCACTTCTCCAAACACCTCTTCAGAACTGTTCACACAATAACAAGTCTTCTTCAGAGTCATTCACACAACAATCCTCCTCTTCAGAATGAACTCACAAGATACACTCCTCTTCAGAACAGTTCACAGTGATATAAATCCAGAATAAAAAGCCAGAAGCAGTATAGCAGACGAATACAGATCCAAAATCCCCAGAGTATGGAGAGGGCAGAGGCAGAAACCCAACAGAATCTTCCGTAGCGATCCAGCAGAGCTGAGCGCTGTGATCTGGTGAGCAGAACAGACAATCTGGCAACTCATGAAAGCTTGGTGAGCTGCTTAAGAAGGGAGAGGCACAGGTGAAACCAATCAAGCTGATTAGCAGACAAGCTAGACAGACTCAGGGTGGAGATGACCGGAAATAGACAGGATTTCAAAATAGGACAGGAACTTCAAATAGTGTTCATGACACATTTTTATGGAGAGGAGTTTCCACTCTGTTATCCTACAAAAACATAGTCCACTTGCAGTCATAGAGATGATACAGGTAATGTGTCTTTCCACTCACCAACAGTCTTTGGCAGAGTCCAGTCAGCACATTGAATAGAGTAATTTCACCGTAGTGGTTACACATTTTACATTAAATGGGTACAGATGATACAATCTACTGCTTCTGACCATGGTCATTTTAACTGGACAAAGCAACAGTCTTGAGAAGCTGCTAACAGTATCTGCATGTTTGAATACTGGGGTGTGTTAGTAAAACATTTACCAGAACAAAGATATGGTTTGATCAAATATTCATTAGCTTGAGCTTAACAGGTTGCAAAAAATTAAACTGTTGTGCACACTGTAAGTACAGCCTCATGGAGCTATTAGCATTGCCGTAGACTCTCTTGTGTTACATGGAAATTGTTTCTCTCTACTGTCAAAGAATTCTTGAAGCCTACCACAAACATAAACCACTGAAAAGACTTCATTTTATACTCTGTGGTCAGTTTTAAAGGGTCAACTGTTTGTGTTGTTGCTCAGCAGCTCATGGTCTGTGCTGTAGCTGTGAAAGAAGGTATTGATTGGTTTTGTTTGATTTCAATAAATCAAATGTTGTTGTTACAGAACATTTATTTCTCTCTTTTCACCTTCTGACCTGCATGGAGCGCTACCTGGCAGTCGTTCATCCCATCATCTACCTAAGACTAAGAAATTCACAAGGGGTTAGGATCAGAAACATCAGCATCGGCTGTGCTTTGTATGGAGCACAATAACAACTCTGAGCTTCCCCAGCTTCCCCACTATCCACCTTTTCTGTGTTTTAGTCTTTTCTATAGTCACTGTCTCTTTCTCCAGCCTTTCTGTTCTATGTGTTCTGATTCGTCCAAGGCCAGGGGATGTAGGTGGTGACTGAAACCAGGTTGATCAATTAAAGCAATGGGCATTCTTCACCATTATGGCCATAACAGGAGTGCTGTGGTTGTGGTTCATAGGGTTCTTTGTTGGTGTTGCTCTGGGAATGTCACAACCGCTATGTGGAAGTGTCATCTGAGTCCTGAGGACCTCTGGATTCTGGTTCATGATGCCCAGCAGTTTGGTGTTACCCCTACTGTATTTGCACAGGACAGGAAAACTATCATGTTCCTGTCAAAGTAGAGAATAAAGGCATGAATTGGATACTATTTCAATAAAGGAAATATACACTGCTCCAAAAAATAAAAAAAATACATTTTTAATCAGAGTATAGTATCAAGTCAGTTAAACTTCTGGGATATTGAACTGGTCAGTTAAGTAGCAGAGGGGGTTGTTAATCACTGTCAGCTGTTTTGGTGTTAATGAAATTAACAACAGGTGCACTAAAGGGGCAACAATGAGACGACCCCAAAAACAGGAATGGTTTTGCAGGTGGAGGCCACAGACATTTTTTCGATAGACGATGGCACCCTGACTGCCATTAGGTATAACTAAATCCTTAGACCCATTGTTAGACCCTTCGCTGGTGCAGTGGGTCCTTGGTTCCTCCTGGTGCATGATGTCTGTTGTCTGTTTACTCCCATTAAAGGAATTTATACAAAGTTTAGTGCCAGAATGTGTTTTTTCATATAGTGATATATATATATATATCGCAGAAAATACATGAAGTATATAACTCCAGGTTTTTGAGATTACACTCAATTGTAGTTCTCTGAGAAAGTTTTCATGCCATTAAATGAAACAAATTCTTAAGTATGGATATGCAACCCTTAACGCCAAATAAGGAACATGTATAGATTAGATAGAATGAATTTAATGCCATGAAATTGGCACGTCTAACACTAGTTCAACCCTTTAAATTAGTTTTTTAAATAATTTCTAATATGTTTACTCCTTGTGATTAGTTTTCAAAATCTGGTTTATTAAAGAATTCTTAATGGAAATCATTGTTAATGTGGTGTTAGGAAGTGGTTTCTGTGGTGTTGACTTGGCTCTTGGGATGGTACCTTGGGTGTTAATAGGTGGTTATAAAATGGTTGCAGTGTTGTCCTGGGTAGCTGATTGGTCATTATGGATGCAGTCATTCTTTTCTTTGTTTTATATGTTCCTCTTTTGTTTCTTCCTTGATTTTGTTGCAGTTCTGTTCTATTTTTCTCATTTAAAATAACTAAATTGTTTTGTTGCTTTGCTTTGTTCAGATTTAGGAGAGATTCTTGAATAAGCATTTAGCTTTTAATCTCTCCAGCACAAGATTTTACTTTGAATGTATGTATAATTTAGAATATTAGATTTTTTTATATTCTAATGTATGCACAACAATTTTCTGTATGAAATTGAGACAATATATAATTAATGTTTTTCTTTACTGTGCAAATAAATTAAATAAAACAAAAATAAATAAACCCAAATATAATAACTATCATGATTTAAACAGTGCAACATTTAATTCTCACATTTGAGAAGCTGGTACCAAAGAACAATTGCCAAATGACTTAAATTGTTGTTCATGACTTTAATTGTTCATTTTAAACATTCAATTGAATAGCTGAGTAACTGCTTCCGTTTGAAATGAATGAAATTTGCCTGCTGTGCTCATGCATACAATATCGATTTATCAAGAATTCATTTGACAAGATGCAAAACACCCTCCTGCTTCCATCTGTCACTGACATATGAACACCTTTTCCCTGCACACTCACATATACATTACTGAATATTTGGACTGAGTATCAGTAAACAGCCATCACTGAGTTCGGAGACACAGGAGCATTGATGACAAGGTGGGTCTTCACTGATGACTTAATGACTGTTTTAATCTTGAGTCATGTTAGCAGCATGGCTCCTGGAATTTGAATGTTGGACCACCACTTTGGTCCAGACTAAAATATCTCAACAAATATTTGAGAGGTTGTCATTAAATTCTGTATAGACCTACTGTATTTAGGGCTTTACATTTATAGATATGCAGAATGGAAGAACTCAAGAAACACACACACATATATAACACACACTGTTAAAACACACTTTAGATGGGGTCTAGAAGACACTGAAACTAAACAAAGAGGAATATTTCTACAGTGTATCATATCTGAACCTTTTATTGAATCTCATCAACATTTTGACGACATGTAGCTTTATTCTAATAATGAGCTGAGTAGCAGCTCACAAACTACTCAATCAGAGCAGTGAATCTTGAGCTCAAAATTACCATTTCTCTGGAGAAGAGTCTTTGTTGAACTACAAAAACACAGTTTACTTGCAGTCATAGAGATGATACAGATTGATGTGTCTTTTCACCCACAAACAGTCTTTGGCGTGTCCAGTCAGCAGCTTGAAGAGAGCAATTTCATTGTAATAGTTACACGTTTTACATTAATTAGGTAAAGATGATACAATCTACTGCTGCTGACAGTGGTGATTTTAACTGCAGAAAGCAAAAGTCTTGTCAGAAATGAAAAACTGTTTGTCAATTAAAAAAAATACGAGCACAATGGTTTGATCAAAGATTCATTACCCAGAGCTTAACAGGACACAAAAATGGAACTGTTGTGCTTACTGTACGTAGAGCTTCTAGCATTGCTGTAGACTCACTTAGGTAAATTAAGGTTACATGAATATTCTTTCTTTCTACTGTCAAAGAACTCTTGAAGCCTAACACAAAAATAAAGCACTGAAAACTCTACATCTTTATTCACATTTATTCTCTGTGGTCAGTTTTAAAGTTTCAGTTGTATAATACAATACACAATAGTACAATAATGCAGTGTTAGAGCTGATCTGCAGTGTGGGCACAGTCATTTACTTATATGGTTACTACTGTAATATCCTGTATGTGCAGATTGCAGGGAGTTGAGTTTGTTCACTTGTTTTTTCTGGAGAGACCTCTTTTCACCTCCTGACCTGTGTGGAGCAGTCGACCTGGCAGTCGTTCACCCCATCATCTACCTGAGGCTAAGAAATGCACAAGGGGTCCTGATCAGAAACATCAGCATTGGTTGTGCTTGGCTGCTGTGCTTTGTATCGCGCACTATGGCAACTCTGAACTTTCCCAACTTCCCCACTATCCAGGTTTTTTGTCTTTTGAGTTTCTCCATAGTTGTTGTCTCTTTCTGCAGCATCTCTGTCCTGTGTGTTCTGGTTCGTCCAGGTCCAGGAGAAGGAGGCAGGGATAGAGAGCAGGTGGACCAATTAAAGCAACGGGCAGTCTTCACTATTATGGCCATAACAGGTGTACTGTGGTTGTTGTTCATAGGGTTCTTTGTTTTTTTTGCTCTGCGAATGTCACTACAGCTATGTGAAAGTGAAAGTTGGATGCTGAGAATCTCTGAATTCTGGTTCTCTCTGCCCAGCAGTTCAGTGTTGCCTCTGCTGTATCTATACAGGACAGGGAAACTATTATGTTGCTGTTAAAATAATGGGTAAAGATAAGAATTAGATTACTATTTTCTTTTTTTTCTTGGTGGAAAAAGTACTCAGATCCTTTATTAAGTAAAACTAACAATACCTCTCTAAGACCACTGTACCACTGTAAGAACAGAACCTCTGACCCTTAAACGTACTGCAGTCAAAATAAACTTTCAGCATCAAAATGTATCTCAAATATACATTTACTGTATTAGTGTATAGTTTATCTGTAACTCTGCAGTGAACACTATTATTGTTCACATTGGACAGAGTGGACTTCTAACTGTTGTGCTCCTTGTGAACTCCTTGGGACCTTCTTGGGAATTTAACAGTGGTGACCTGAGAGTCAACACAAGTCTTTTGCAGTTTCGTCTAATACATGGGGGTAGTTCAAATCATAAGCATTAGGTCAGTGTATACCTTAATATTTCAAGTGGTCAGAGCAACACTAATGCATAAATACTGACTCCAGTGGTTCTAAATCAAAGATAGAAAGTGGTGTTACCTCAACTGCAGTCAGCCATTCTACCAGAAAGATCAAGTAATGCCAGAAGTGCAGAAAGTAAGGGAGTAGGGGTAAAGTGCTTAAGTAAAGTGAAATATCATTGGCATACAAGTTAGAAGTTAGATGACCAACATCTCCCATCATACCATGTATCTGATCATGTGATCTAATTATAGTAGCAAGGCATTATGTTGCAAGGGTAAATAAAAGACAAATAGAAGACAAAACAACCATGTCTCATTCCAAAGAATAAACTTAAGGGGGTAGAATATTAGTTATTTGTCTTAATTATAGCCATTGGGATATTGTATACATTTTAAATCTAAGAAATGAAAACTGGAACCCAAATTAAATCTACTGTATTGGTACGCACACATCATCACATTTAGTGATTAAATGGAAGAACACCGCGATGGATCATTGTCTTTCTTACTCAGTAGTGTAATAATTCCAGTAGAAAGAGAAATAGTAAGAATCATCTTCATAAGACAGGTTGAAACCGTAGAAGGCATAAAGGCTATCAAACTCTGCTTCCTTAAAGAGCTCACAGTGGAAATAGTTTTTACTGTGGTGTTGGAGTGGTTGTTAGGCATTTGTTAGGGTGTTAGAAAGTGGTTGATATGATTTTTATTGGGCTCTTGGAATAGCTAAGGTGCTATTTGGTGGTTATAAATTGGTTGCAGCGATGTTCTGTGTAGCTGATTGGGTGTTGCTAGGGTTGTCATTATGGTTATTGGATGTGTTAATAAGAGGTTAGTGCCTCTTGATAAGATGGTCTAGGTTGTGCTGATAGGATATTTGAGCTGGTAGCTATTGTGTATTTTTTAATTGGTATAGCTATCTGCATAGTTCCTACTGAGTAGTTTTGTTTGCAACTGTTGTTTTCATTATTGATTAATCAGCTATTTATAAAATGACATAAACTAGTCAAAAATGCTCATGTTTCCCACAGTCCAAGGTGACGTTAAATGTTTTGTTTGTTTATTATTACTGATCGACTGCTTTGTGATTCAGCACTGTGTATGAAGCATAACCCACTCTGCTGAAATGTCTTCTTCAATATTAGGAATATATATATTTGCCCTCTCCAATTTACTGGAAAAAGTAATAAAATATGCATTCGTTTCTCAACTTGCAAACAATCCCACACCACTGCTGTCATCCATTTCTCTCTCACACAGATGCCTTAAATAAACACACACACACATGTCTGTATGTATATATTTGTATAATATGCAGGTGAGGAATCAGTCAGTGACTTTGGAGACAGTACGACGGCCAGAAACTACTGAGGTGGGTGTTCTTTTTTTGAACAGATATAGAGATTTATGCCCTCCTGCTGACCACCATTGCATTAAGATTTCTGTTAAAGATGCAAAGTGTTTTTCTGCATTTCATGACTTTTGTTTCATAATCTTTCATAATATATGCATTTTGTACAAAATATAATAATGTTACACTATATACTGTAAATATATTGTAGATCCATCATGAATTTGTGAATCCAGCATCTGGTTGTGAGATGTGAACTAAACTTAACTAAACTCTTTGATAGATTATTTCAGTTCATCTTCCTCATGTATTCTTTCAACATTTTCTCTCCCTCTTTTTCCTAATCTGCTATTCTTCTTTCTCCTTTTCTCTTTTTCAGAAGACATAAATATGTATGTTGGGACTTCTTTGCTTTCCTCCAACTCCTCCCTTCCATCTTCTGAATACTCCTGCTCCGTAACGAGCATCTTTGTGCTCACCGCCTTCTCTGTTACTAAATTCCTCCTCATCTTCCCTCTCTCCACGCTCATCCTGTACCTGGGGTACCAGAGATACAGGCAACAGCGCTACACAGCAGCAGCAGCAGCAATGAGTCACTCTGACATTTTCACCTACCACATTATTGTCATGGAAACGATCACAGTCTCGGTGTGTCTCCTCTTCTGTGTCAGCGCATACATTGATCTTCGAGAGATGATGATGATGAAAAGCCAAGACATTTTTTTGTCCATCTGGTCCACAAAGATACACTTTCATACACTGACCTGTGTAGAGCAGTACCTGGCTGTTGCTCACCCAGTCTCTTACCTGAGTCTGAAGAGCACAGGAGGCGTCAGGATAAGAAATTTCAGCATTGGATGTGTTTGGCTGTGTTTTGTATGCATGACTGCAGTGGCTCTAACCAGCAACATGGCCAACATGATTGTGTATTTCTGTCTTGTGGCATTTTCCCTAATTGTTGTATGTTTTTTCTGCACTTCTGCTCTCTGCATTCTCAGACATCCTGGCCCGGGAGAGGTGGGCAGGTACAGGGAACGGGTTGACCATCAGAAGCGGAGGGCTTTCTACACCATAGTGGCCATAATGATAGTGCTGTTGTTGTGCTTAGGAGGGATGCTGGTTGATAATGCTCTTGACTCCTCACTAGAGCTGAGCAACAATAACTGGTGTGTGGTGATAATGTGTGATGTCTGGTTCTCGCTGCCCAGTAGTTTGGTTTTACCCCTGCTGTATCTACACCGGACAGGAAAACTACCAGGTTGTAAACACAACTCTGAATCCGGTTGAAGGTTGGATTATATTTAAGAGTATGATATATTAGAAAATGAATGTTATTCCTGTAAAGCTTCATGCTAATTAAAGTATAAATTAGTTCAGCGATGATTATGTTTCAGTGCTGTTATGAAAATAATATTGTCTGAAAAAGGCTGAGAAAGAATATGCTGAGAAGTTGACATCTCTGATGGTTCTTTTTGACACATATGGTCACCATTAAGACCCAACAATCACTGGCATTTGATAATTGCTATTTGTAGTTAGCGTTTGCCAACTTTTTACTTAAACATCTACATTTTAAAAGCTGATATTCAATTCCATTCAACTTTATTTATATAGCACCAAATCACAACATAAGTCATCTCAAGGCACTTTACAGTGTAAGGTTTAAGACCTTACACATTATATAAATATATACAGAATATTTGCAGAAAACCCAACAGTCCCACTTGAGCAAGCACTAGGCAACAGTGGAGAAGAAAAACTCCTTTTAACGGAAGAAACCTCCAGCAGAACCAGGCTCATAGTGGGCGGCCATCTGCCTCGACCGGTTGGGGTGAGTGGAAGGAGGAGAGAAAAAGAACAGCTAGAAACTCTAGGAACCACAAGTAGACCAGCACTCTGAGGGCAAAGTGCTCTGCTGGGATAATAAGGTTCTATGAAGTCTTAGTGCTTTATAAGTGACGAGAAGGATTTTAAACCCTATTCTAGATTTTACAGGGAGCCAATGGAGAGAAGCTAATGTTGGAGAAATATGATCCCTCTTGCCAATTCCAGTCAGAACTCTGGCTGCAGCATGTGTTGTTAAATGTTTGAGTTTGGTTTATTTGTGTTGTGTCTTCTCTCCATGCAGCTCATGTAATATATTCACTTGTTTGAATACCCTGTTTAAACAACAATACTCCTTGCACTCTGAACTCACTGTGGAGCAGTAGTAGTGGAAACATTTGCCTGCTTCATTTTACACAAAAAGCTTAACAAAATATGCATCAGTTTTGCAACATGCAAAGATTCTCAGAGCCTGCTTTTACACACACGCACACACATAATCATAACATACATATTTCTGCATTTAAATCTGTATGAGGTATCAGTGAACATCTGTCAGTGAGTTTGGAGATTCAGTAGGACGACGATCAGAAGCTACAGAGGTGGGTGTTCTCTCAAAATGTAGGACAAAATTAGTGATTAAGTTGTATTTATGCATTTTTAAAAGTAAAATTCACTAAAAGCAGTAAAAGTTCAACATCTGGATCAGCTTTTTATTAATTCTGAATATCAATTGTGTTTTTCTTTAAGAAACTAATGTCACATATTAGTTACTCTATATACATACATGTAATTAATATCATAAGCCATAATTATGATCTTTTTTAGGAAATACCTGTAAAAATTACTTACATAATTACTTACTTTACTGTAAGTATATACTGCATATTGTATTATAGAATGTATACAGTATGTATGGGTAACATAAATACAGTATATTATACATATACACTACCAGTCAAAAGTTTGGACACACATAGGAATTACCATGTTTTTCATGAAAAGATACAT